>LNAC01001251.1:34555-93968 GCA_002007465.1 Ailurus styani
TTTTTTTTTTTAAGATTTTATTTATTTCACAGAGGGAGAGAGATCACAAGGAGGCAGAGAGGCAGGCAGAGGGGGGGGGGACCAGGCTCCCCGCTGAGCAGGGAGCCTGATGCGGGCCTCGATCCCAGGACCCTGAGACCATGACCTGAGCCGAAAGCAGAGGCTTTAACCCACTGAGCCACCCAGGAGCCTGGATAAGTTCTTTATAGATTTTGGATACCAGCCCTTTATCTGATATGTCCTATGCAAATATCTTCTCCCATTCTGTCAGCTGTCTTTTGGTTTTGTTGACTGTTTCCTTTGCTGTGCAAAAGCTTTTGATCTTGATGAAGTCCCAGTAGTTCATTTTTGCCCTTGCTTCCCTTGCCTTTGTGATGTTTCTAAGAAGTTGCTGTAGCTGAGGTCGAAGATTTGCTGCCTGTGTTCTCCTCAAGGATTTTGATGGATTCCTGTCTCTCTTGAGGTGGTTCATCCACTTTGAGTCTATTTTTGTGTGTGGTGTAAGGAAATGGTCCAGTGTCATTCTTCTGCATGTGGCTGTCGAATTGTCCCAACACCATTTGCTGAAGAGATGGTCTTTTTTCCATTGGACATTCTTTCCTGCTTTGTCGAAGATTAGTTGACCATAGAGTTGAGGGGCCATTTATAGGTTCTCTGTTCTGTTCCACTGATCTGTGTGTTTTTATGCCATTACCATACTGTCTTGATGATTACAGCTTTGTAATAGACACTTGTGGTTGTTTTTGTTGTTCTTTTCTCATCTCCCCCCCTTTTTTTTATGGTTGCTGGACTTTAGTGATATACTTGGATTCTTCTATTTTTTGCATGTTTATTACTGGTTTTTGATTTGTGGTTGTATATACTAGGTTTGCCTATAACATCCACATATAGCAGTCTATATTATGTTGATGATCACTTAAGATTGAACCCATTTTTTACTCCTCTCTTCCCATGTTTTAGGTATATATTGTCATACTTTACCTCTTTTTGTGACTCTCTTGACTGAATTTTACAGATATACTCATTTTTACTTCTTTTGTGCTTCCGACTTTCTTACTTTTATTGTCTTTCCTTACCACTCAAAGAGTCCCCTTTAACATTTCTTGTAGGACTGGTTTAGTGGTCATGAACTCCTTTAGCTTTTGTTTGTCTGCTAAACTCTTTACCTGATCTATTCTGAATGATAGCTTTGCTGGATAGAATATTATTGGCTGCAGATTTTTTTTTCCTTTCAGTTCTTTATCATGTCACTCCCTTCTGGCCTATAAGGTTTCTGCTGAAATATTTGCCAAGAGGCTTATGGGCTTCCCTTATATATAACTGTCTTTTATCTTGGTCCTTTTAAAATTCTCTCCTTATCACCAAAGAAGCAGAAACTAGTAGGAGATAAATACGAAGAGATTTATTGCAAGGTATTCACTTATGCAATTGTGGGGGTTGGCAAGGCAGGTCCTAAATCCACAAGGCAGGGCATCAGGAACAGCAGGCTATAACTCTGGCAGGAGCTAAAGCTGCTACTGGTAGATGGATCATCTTCAGTGAAATTCAGTGAAGTTTTGCTCCTAAGGTCTTTCACCTAATTGTGCTGTATAAGTTGGGCAGGCCTAATATAATCTTCCTTAAAGTCAAATGACTATGGACTTCAATGACATCTACAAAATGCCTTCACAGCAACATTTACATTAGTGATTGAAAACTGGGGGCTTATGGCCTAGCCAAGTTGACATATCAAAAATCCATCCCACTTTCCATTTAGATTGATATACCTCTTGACCAACTCCATTAACAAGATGTGGTTGGAAGAGCATGGTAGGGATGGGGAAGCACAGGGGCTGGGTATGTAATGTGGCAATCTAAGGCCATCATTCAGCCTTTATTTTCAAAGGATGACTGTTATTCTACAGGTGGTGTGGAGCCATTTATGATCTGATGTGTGTATGTTGCAACAGTAATCCTAGATGTATACAAGAACAAGGATTGAATGGGATAGGTTGAGGCCCAATGCATTTAGGAAGCCCCTTTGCAAATCATGCAGGCTGTACAAGAGATCTGGCCAAAGGGCTAGAGATGCAGATGAGGAAATAAGACTTAGGTCACACAATGAGGGCAGAAACAAGTTTTGGTCGATCTAGGTGATTTGTGCCAAATAGAGGTAGTTTGTTTCATGGAAGGAATTAGAAAGTAATCTAGTGCAGGAATGCTGATGTTGAGGGTCATTTCATGTAGCTTTTCAGTGAATTCCCTGCCAAACTCTGCTTGCTGGTATCCTGACCCCCTCTGCAGAGACAAAGTGGTTCAGAGTTCCTGAGGAAATGAGGCAGGGTCAGTGGATCCATATGATCCCATCTCCAGTGGACAGAGGACAAGAGGAGCTGCATTTCTTCCTACATCATTAAAACCAGTACTGAAGAAGGGCCGCAGAGGTCCAGCGAAGGCACATTCAGAGAAGGTATAGATGAGGGAGCCATGGTCAGTGATGTTATAGAAGGAGACAGTGTGGGCCTCACAGTCCAGGAAGATCCCAACTTGGCGTGGAGGCACCTGAAGGTGGAGGGGAGTCTGGGGGCAGGTGCCGGCCTCATATTTTTGTTTGTTCCACAGCCAAATTGCCCAGAAGCCCTTCTCAGGGCTGAGCAAAAATTGCCCCTTCCTCTGCACAGAGTCTCTACAAACACCCAGGTCCCAGGCCTCCTTCCCTGTCACATCTACCTCCCAGTAAACCTTTCCAGAGTCAAAGCACTGGGCACCCAGGACCATGGGATAACAGTCAAATCTGTCCTCATTTTCAAGCACTTCCTGCCGGCTATCTCCGAGCCTCACTTGTCTCCGATCCTCTGAAAGGATGAGCCACGGATTGGCTGTGTGTGGATCCAGAGTGATGTGTACTGCAGAGAAAGGACCACAGTCAGGCTGGGAGAGGGAGGGGAATCAGGAACCCTGGGCCTGCGGTGAGAGGTAAGGATGAGGGGTGAGCATGGCCTCACTGCGGGAGGAAATGACCCCCAGGCCTGACTTTAGAGGGAACCGCCTATCTGTCCCTGCCTCACCCACCCTACCTGCTATCTGTCCCTGACCTTGGGACCCACTCTGCACCCCTTTAACACCCCCTTTGTTTCCCAGTCCCACTTTCCTGATGCTCGCCTCACCTCCACATGTCCTCAGCATCCTCTTCAGCCCTGGCACAAGGCATACACTCCTCAGGCCTGGGGAGGTGATGTCCAGCTCCTTCAGGTTCCAAGACTCACTCCTAGGACAAACAGTTACAGACCCTGTCTCCGACTCCTGCCCCACCCTTCTGACCCTGACACTATAACCTCCCTTGTGGATAACAATTTGATGCAAATTTACAAACACATGTGTTAGGATCCCTGGGGGTGGACGGCAAAAAGAGGCAGGACTTAGTTACTATCTAGGCCTTCCTGGTTGCAGGGGCCCTTGAAGCTACTGGATAGTCTATATCTCCTCTTCAAGCCTGAGGCCAGCAGGCAAGCACATTCTGTTTCATTTTACGGGTGAGGCTCTGCTACAGATGGAATCACTTCCATAAGGAACCCCAAGGAGTCTTGCCCGTGCCCCATGGTGCTGGTCTCACACCTGGCTCTTTCTGGGAGATGTGTAACCAGCTAGATTCTTTTTAAAGGAAGAGTCCTAGGAGGCTGTGGACTCAGAACTTCACAGAATTTCCCAGTTTGTTGGGGATTCACTTTGTAGAGCTCTTATAGTCCAATTACTTTGGGCAACTCACCGAGAGGTCCATTAATTAGCTTCAGACCAGAAAATATTTATGGGAAATTGGGTCTTTGAGAATAGGGAGGAGAATGGGGAAAACATCAGTGCATGTTTTTCTAACTCAAAAACCTTTTCCACAGGTATATATGCTTCCTGCCAGCCCCTCCTCTTACAAAGAAAACCTCTCCTTACCTTCCCAGGACACTTTTCACCTCCTGAGGAGAAAAGAGAGAGAGTGTAAATTCTGGACCACTGGTTCATCATGGAGACCTCATGGACCATCATGGAGTTCTGTGGGTGAGGTGATGTCCCCCAAGGCGCATGGGACATTGCTCTACCCTGTTCTTCTGGGCCAATACCTGAAATATTTCTGACCAGCTTGGAGGAGAAAGGGTGTGGATGTTTGTGGGGTAACCAGGGTAACTGGCATGGGTGTGACCTACAGCAAGGGGAAGGATGACCAGTTTAAGGACTCTGATTCAGAAGACTAATTAGAAAGCCCAGATTTGTGGGTAAAGGAGTGGGAGGAGAGTGGGAAGGAAAAAGTAGCCCAGCTGGGCTGAAGCCCAGAGGCAGTCACAGGGTGAGAATGGCCAAGTCAGGATGCACAGAAACTGCTTTATCTCATTTGCAGGCTTGTGTTGTTTGGAAAGGAAGGGCTCTGTTTTACCCTGGAGTTAATGTTACTTTCTCATGAATGTGAAGTTGAATCACTTGAGAATATGCTGTTGCATGGGGCACCTAGGTGGCTCAATAGGTTAAGCCACTGCCTTTAGCTCAGGTCATGATCCCAGAGTCCTGGGATCGAATACCACATCGGATTCCCTGCTCAGCCGAGAGCCTGCTTCCCTCTCCCTCTGCCTGTCGCTCTGCCTACTTGTGCTCTCTGTCAAATAAATAAAATCTTAAAAAAAAAAAAAGAGAATATGCTGTTGCAGGCTTTGGGAGCCCTTCTCTGGGAACTGGCACCCTCCTAGGCCCAGTCAAAAGTGTGTTTAGAAAACATGGCTCAGTGTTGGGCAGAAGCAAGCTTTAGAGAAGGAGAAGAGGGCCTGCCAAGTCAAGCCAATCCACTCAGGCTTTTTGCACAAACAAAAACAAAAACAAAAAAGAATGGCTTCATGACCACATCTGACAGAGACCTTGAACAAGTTTGGGAAGAGGAAAACTATAGGAGGTTAGAGCAGAAGGGACTTGAGACTTTCTGGTTTCCCCAAACAAGGCAAACATATTAGGGGATGAGAGAACACACATGGATGAGTTTTTTAAAAAAACAGTTGTATGCTTATTTTAATTTTAGCTCTGCCTCTTACTATTTGGGTGAAACTAGTCAAGTTATTTAGCTTTAGTCTCTAAGTTTCTCAACCTCTCTGCCCCTGTGTTTTCTCATCTATGAAATGGGAATAACAGCATCCACCTCACTGCATTGTCATGACAGAATGAATATGCTGAGGCGTGTCCTATGTGCTATTTAAGAAATGGCCGTTGTTGTCATGAAAATAGAAAAAAAATCAGTAGCATATCATCATATGATTTTGTGGCTACTATTGCTTAGGACAAATCTCCTTACATGCTAAATTTCTTCAAATGAAAGAGTGAGACAAGGTCCAGAAAACCCCACGCTAACAGGATTTGGGTAGTTCACAGAAGTGGCAGGAAGGGTGAAGCTGAGACATGGTGATGAACACTTGGGGAATCCTTGTTATTCAGTCCACTCCTTCCCTCTTATTTCACAAGTAGAGAAAGTAGGTCTAGGAAAAGAAAAGCACTTATCCTAGAATTCTGGAGAGAACTGGTGGCAGGGCTGGGCTGGGCTACTGTCTCTTAATTTCTAGTGCTGTGTTTTCAGTTACACGTATGAGAACTTCCCCGTGGCCAAACCCTCATGTAGAAGCTTTTGTGGTTTCTCTCATTTAATCCTCACAAAAATCCTTTGAGATATTATAATATCCACTTAACATATGAGAAAACTGACACTCGGAAAGGTTAAGGAACTTTCTCAAGGTTGTGAACCTGGTATGTGGCAGAGCAGGCTCTTAATGGGGATGCCTGTTCTTTTTATTTGCTGCAAGGAAAATTCCCTGCTAAATCGGCACCTTTCCATGGTCATGGGTCTGAATTCCAGTTAGTCCAGGCACCAGGTTTCCATTTGCTGATGGTAGAGCTCCGTGAGGTTGCCCATTTTTCAGTTTGTCCTTAAGCCTCAGGGAGGGGCCCGGCTTACCTGCAGCAGCTCCATGGCTGAGCCCCTGCTCCTCCTCTCCAGCTCCACGATCAGCTCCTGCAGGGCTTGGCTCTTCTGGGCCAGCACGGCCTCTACCTCCCCCAGGATTCTCAGCTGCTCCCTCTCCTCCATGTCTAGCCTCTGCAGCTGCAGCTGTTCCTCTATCGCCAGGAAGTTTTTCTGCTGCACAAACTCAGCGTGAATCCTCAGTTTGTGTGTCTCAACCTGACTCTTTGGTGTCAATGGAAAGAGAAGGTTTTTATCAAAATCTCCTCAGCTTCAAGAAGGAAGGTATTTATTTCTATTCCCTGTAGACTCACTACTCTGGGTCTGAGAACATACATATATACACATTATTTTCGTGGGGAGGTACGAGGATGAGGCTTCTGGGCTAAGAGGAAGATGGGATTATGGGGCAGGGGGCACACTGTAGCTGCCCTACAACCACAGCCGCATTGGCCCATGGTATCAGACTCTCTACAGCCTCTTTCAAAACCCAGTCAGCAACCAACTGTGCCGCTCTGTCTTCATATCTCCTTAAGTTCCTGAGACAGTAACACCTGTCCCCACTGCCAACAACCTCCCAAACACAGGCTCACAACACTGTTCCTCAGTCCTGAGGAAAGGGAGTCCTTGGAATAATCTTTGCCATCTCCTATTAGTGACTGAAGGTCACCTGATGACACAGGATGACTCCTTTTGCCACCACAGCCTGACTTGCCCTTCTCCAATCCCAAATGTTCCTTTTCTGGCCTCTATTGGGCATGAGTTGCTTCCATTCCTCTCTAATCCCTGACCACCCCACCTCCCACTTACAGAGCTTACAAGCTTTAGTTCTCAGTTCTACCTTGGACTAGTGATCTGGACACAGTCAAGCAACAACCTGATCACACTGGTTTTTCTATTTTGCCTTGGTTGTTCCTGTAAGTCTGTTCCTCACAGCTCTTGTCATTTCCTGACAGGTCAAGCCATTGGAGATCTCTACCAGGGAACCTCTGTCCCAGACACCAAGGCAGGGATGCTGTCATGTTTTAAGACTAGGTTCAAGGATCAGGACCTTTAGGGTATGGCTTGTTCCTCTTGGCACCTTCTCCTATGACTCTTGATTTTTCTGATTGGGAAACCTCTCCTTTTTATTCTCCTCTATCAGGAGACCTAGAGGACAGCTGGTTCTGGGGAGTGAGATATACTCTCACTCCCCAGATGGGCGTAGCTATGGTTAGGGCTTGAGACAGGGACCCTGGACTCTGCCCTGGATTCTGATCAGGGATTCCCTTTGGGATGTGACACTTACCTTCCAGGCTGTTCTCTTTGTTGCAATATTCACTTCCAACTCCTCAGCCAACTCTTGTTCTTTTCTCAGTTTCCCTAATGCCACTTGAAGCTTCTCCTGCAGAGAAAGAAAGGTTAGTGCCCAACCAGATCAAGAAGTGGGGTGGGGTGGCATGAAGAAGATGACCATGATGGTTCTTTGAAAAGCCTGAGTACAGAGAAAGAGAGAAGAATACAGTCTGACTGGGGTACGAATTCTGTGGATGGGAAGACTTTGGGAAAAGCCCGATGTTTCTTAAAAAATGCAACCAAGGAGATGGCAGAGGTGTAGGAAGAACCTATTTCAACTGGTGTCCTGAATTGAGCTAGATATCTACCAGAGGACTCTGAACACCCATGAAATCAGCCTGAGATGGAAGATTATATAATTCTGGATCTCTACCGGGGCAGAGGATCATCAGTGGAGAGGTACAGAGGAATTGGGAGTATGTGGACTGATATTGGAGGATAAACAGAAGGGGAAGGGAGCCAGAAGTGACCCACTGGAAAGTAATATTCCAATGCGAAAGTGCCCTGCGCTTGCGGGCCAGATTTAGTTTTGAGACTGGTAGCTGCATATGGGAAGGGACTGATAACGGCATTCAAACAGAACAAAGGGACTTAAGGGACAAGTGTTGGGACCTGCGAGGACCCGGTGTGGACTCAAGTCAGCAGTCCCTGGGGCAGGTGGCTGCTGCCACTACCACAACCACTGCCACCTCCAACCACTGCCACCTCCAGCACAGACCAACACAGCGGTCTGTGTTCTGGACCATTCAGAGGGGAGCAGACTGTGGTTTCTCTCTGAGGCAGAGGTCTGGGACAGACAGTTTACTTTGCTCTGACCCTCCTCAAATCAATCAAAGTGATACAGTACATTAATAAAAGAATGAAAAAGAACAATGTGATACTCTCAATAGATACTGAAAAAACACTTGACAAAGTACAGCATCCTTTCTTGATCCAATCTCTTCACAGTGTAGTCATAGAGGGTACATACCTCAATATCATCAAAGCCATCTATGAGAAACCCACAGTGAATACCATTCTCAATGGGGGAAAACTAAGAGCTTTTCCCCCCAAGGTCAGGAACTCGGCAGCGATGTCCACTATCACCACCGCTATCCAACATAGTGCTTAGAAGTCCTAGCCTCAGCCATCAGACAACAAAAAGAAATAAAAGGCATCTGAATTGGCAAAGAAGAAGTCAAGCTCTCACTCTTTGCAGATGATATGATACTTCATGTGGAAAACCCAAAAGACTCCACTCCAAAACTGAGAGAACTCACACAGGAATTCAGTCAAGTGTCAGGATATAAAATCAATGCCCAGAAATCAGTTGCATTTCTATACACCAACAGGAAGGCAGAAGAAAGAGAAATTAAGGAGCCGATCCCATTTACAACTACACCCCAAACCATAAGATACCTAGGAATAGACCTAACCAAAAGGGCAAAGAATCTGTAGAAAACTATAAAGTACTCATGAAAGAAATTGAGGAAGACACAAAGAAATGGAAAATGTGCCGGGCTCATGGATTGGAAGCCTGCTTCCTCCTCTCTCTCTGCCTGCCTCTCTGCCTACTTGTAATCTCTCTCTCTCTGTCAATAAATAAATAAAAAAATCTTAAAAAAAAAGAACTTATCAAACACCCAAAGAACAAATAATCCAATCAAGAAATGGGCAGAAGACATGAACAGACATTTCTCCAAAGACATTCAAATGGCCAACAGAAATATGAAAAAGTGCTCAACATCACTTGGCATCAGGGAAATACAATTCAAAACCACAGTGAGATGCCACCAGTCAGAAATTAAACAGCCAGGAAATGACAGATGTTGGTGAGGATGCAGAGAAAGAGGAACCCTCCTTCACTGTTGGTGGGAATGCAAGCTGGTGCAGCCACTCTAGAAAACAGTATGGAGATTCCTCAAAAAGTTGAAAATAGAGCTACCCTATGACCCAGCAATCACACTACTGGGTATTTACCCTAAAGATACAAATGTAGGGATCCAAAGGGCCACGTGCACCCCAGTGTTTATAGCAGCAATGTCCACAATAGTCAAACTATGCAAAGAGCCTAGATGTCCATCAACAAATGAGTGGATAAAGAAGATGTACATATATGCAATGGAATACTATGCAGCCATCAAAAAACAAAAATATTGCCATTTGCAATGATGTGGATGGAACTAGATGGTATTATGCTAAGCGAAATAAGTCAATCAGAGGAAGACAATTATCATATGATCTCTCTGATATGAGAGATTTGAGAGGAAGGGTGGGGGGTTGTGGGGGTAGGGAGAGAAAAAAATGAAACAAGATGGGACCAGGGAGGGACAAACTATGAGAGACTCTTAATCTCAGGAAACAAATTGAGGGTTGTGGGAGTGGGGGGTAGGGGCAGGAGGGATAGGGTGGCTGAGGGATGGACATTGGGGAGGATATGTGCTATGGTGAATGCTGTGAATTGTGTAAGACTGATGATTCACAGACCTGTACCCCTGAAGCAAATAATACATTATATGTTAATAATTTAAAAAAAGGTGCAAAAAGCCACCAGAGAACAAAAGCCTCCAGAGAACAGAAGCCTGAAGAACTGGTTTCCATGGAGCCCAGCCCTTTGACAGGGGGCAGGGCAATTCCGTGCAAGCAGGATTCACTGAAAAACAATGCGGTAGCCCCCTCCCCTGAAGATAAGCTGAAAGAACAAGAGGACAATAACCACAGGGCCCCCATAAAACTAAAAATCCCCAACACCAGGGGAAAACTATATTAAGCTCCCGGGTGCACCTTGCCTGGATTTGGTTGATATTTTCAGCTATACATCCCCTCTACTATCTCTCACCAGAATGACTAGGAGGAGGGACCCCCAACAGAGGAAAATTCAGACTATTACCTCTGCCACAGAACTAATGGATATGGACATAAGCAAGATATTGGAAATAGAATTCAGGGTAATAGTTATGCAGACAATAGCTAGGTTGGAGTAAACCATTAGTGGCGACATAGTTCCTCTAAGGTCAGAAGTGAGAGCTGATCTGCCAGAATTTAAAAATGCTATCAATGAGATCCAATCTAATCTAAATACTCTAACAGCTAGGATAAATGAGGCAGAAGATCAAATTAGTGATGTAGAAAACAAACTGATAGAAAAGAAGGGTCAGGAGGAGGCCTGGAAGAAATGGCTTAGAATCCATGAAAACAGAATGGGAGAAATAAATGACACCATGAAACATTCTAATGTCAGAATTATTGGAATCCCTGAGGGGGTGGAGAGAGAGAGACTAGAAGATATAGTTGAGCAAATCCTAGCTGAGAATTTCCCTAATCTGGGGAATGAAACAGGTGTTGTGTTCTAGAGGCAGAGAGGATACACCCCAAGATCAACGAGGGTATAGTGACCTAATGGCATGTGATAGCAAATCTTGCAACTCGTAAAACCAGAGAAAATATCTTAAGGGCAGCTAGGGGGAAAAAATTTCCTATGTACAGAGGGAGGAACATCAGAATAACAACAGGTGTGTCCACAGAAATCTGGCAAGCCAAAAAGAACTGGCAAGACATATTCAGGGCACTAAATGAGAAGAACATGCAGCCAAGAATACTGTATCTGTCAAGGGCTGTCATTTAGAATGGATGGAGAGATAAAGAGCTTCCAAGATAGGCAAAGACTAAAAGAGTATGTGACCACCAAGCTGGCCCTGCAAGAGATATTAAGGGGGTTCTTTAAAAGAAGAAAGACCTCCAAGAGTGATATAGAACAGAAATTTACAGAGATAATCTACAGAAACAAGGACCTGATAGGCAACATGATGACAATAAAAATATCTTTCAGTAATCACTCTCAACATGAATGGCCTAAACGCTCCATCAAAAGGCACAGGGTTGCAGATAGGATAAAAAAGACAGGACCCATTCAATTGCTAACTACAAGAGATTAATTTTGAACCTAAAGATACATCCAGACTGAAAGTGAAAGGATGGAGAACTATTTTTCATGCCAACAGACTTCAAAAGAAAGCTGGGGTAGTGATATGATTCTCATATCAGTCAAATTAGATTTTACACTAAAGACTGTAGTCAGAGATACAGAAGGACACTACATCATTCTTAAAGGGTCTATCCAACAAGAAGATTTAACAATTGTAAACACCCCAACATGGGAGCAGCCAACTACATATGCCAACTCTTAATCAAAATAAAGAGACATATTGATAAGAATATATTAATTGTAGGGGATCTTAACACACCACTCTCAGCAATAGACAGATCACCTAAGCAGAAGATCAACAAAGAAACAAGAGCTTTGAATGACATATTGGACCAGATGGACCTCATAGATATATGCAGAACATTCCACCATAAAACAATAGAATACTCATTTTTCTCAAGTGCACATGGAACTTTCTCCAGAATAGACTACATACACGGTCACAAATCAGGTCTCAACTGATATCAAAAGACTGAGAGTATTCCCTGCATATTCTCAGACTGCAAAGTTTTGAAACTGGAACTCAATCACAAGAAGTTTGGAAGAAATTCAAACACTTGGAAGCTAAAGACCATCCTGCTCAAGAATGTTTGGATCAACCAGGAAATCAAAGAAGAAATTAAACAATTCATGGAAACTAATGAGAAGGAAAAACATATCGGTCCAAAACCTATGGGATATGGCAAAGGTGGTCCTAAGGGAGAAGTACATAACCATAACCATCCAAGCCTCACTAAAAAAAAAAAAATAATAATAAAAAAATAAAAAAAAAATCCTGAATTCACAAACTCTATACCTTAAAGAACTGGAGAATTAAGGAGGGCACATATTGCATGGAGGGATGGACGTTGGGGAGGGTATGTGCTATGGTAAGTTCTGTGAAATGGGTAAGCCTGATGATTCACAGACCTGTACCCCTGGGGCAAATAAAACATTATATGTTAATAAAAACAACAAAACAATAAAAAGCCTCCGAAATAACAAGATTCCAGGACCTCATGGATTTTCTGGGGAATTCCACCAATCATTCTAAGAAGAAAGAATACCTATTCTCTTCAAGCTGTTTTAAAAAATAGAAACAGAGGGAACACTTCTAGGCTCTTTCTATGAAGCCAACATTACCTTGATTCCCAAACCAGGCAAAGACCCCATCAAAAAGAGAATTTCAGAACAATATCCCTGATGAATATGTATGCCAAGATTCTCAACAAGATCCTAGCTAACAGGATCCAACAGTACATTAAAAAGATTATTTACCATGACCAGGTAGGATTTATTCCTGGGATGCAAGGATGGTTCAACATTCACAAATCAATCAATGTGATAGAAAAAATTAAGAAAAGAACCACATGGTCCTCTCAATTGATGCACTAAAAGCATTTGACAAAATACAGCATCCTTTCCTTATTAAAACTCTTCAGAGTATAGGGACAGAGGGAACATTCCTCAATTTCATAAAATCTGTCTATGAAAAACCCACAGCGAATATCATTCTCATTGGGGAAAAGCTGAAAGCCTTCGCAATGAGAACAGCAAGATGACAAGGATGCCCATTCCAGCCACTGTTGTTCAACGTAGTACTAGAAGTCCTAGCAACAGCAATCAGACCACAATAGGAAATAAAATATATTCAAATTGGCAAAGAAGTCAAACTCTCTCTCTTCGCAGATGACATGATACTTTATGTGGAAAACCCAAAAGACCCCACTTCCAAACACTAGAACTCATACTGCGATTCACTAATGTGGTAGGATACAAAATCAATGCACAGAAATCAGTTGCTTTCTTATAACTTAACAATGAATCTGTAGAAAGGGAAATAAGAAAATCAATTCCATTTATAATAGCAACAAAAAACGAAGATACCTTGGAATAAACCTAACCAAAGAGGTAAAGTATGTATACTTGAGGAGCTACAGAACACTCATTAAAGAAACTGAAGAAGATACAAAAAGATGGAAAAACATTCCATACTCATGGATCGGAAGAATAAACATTGTTAAAATGTTTATGCTGCCCAGAGCAATCTATACTTTAAGTGCCATCCCTGTCAAAACACCAAAAATAGCATTTTTCAAAGTGCTAGAACAAACAATCCTAAAATTTGTATGGAAACAGAAAAGACCCCAAATTGCCAAGGAGTTGTGATGCCCCCAGCACTTTCTTTTTCAACATTTCCTGATTTCAAGCTATATCACAAAGCTGTGATCACTAAGACAGCATGGTATTGGCACAAAAACAGACACATAGACCAATGGAAGAGAGTAGAGAGCCCAGATATGGACCCTGAACTCTATGGTCAACTAATCCTTGACAAATCAGGAAAAAATATCCAGTGGAAAAGAGTCTCTTCAATAAATGGTTCTGGGAAAATTGGACAGCTATATAGAGAAGAATGAAACTCGACCATTCTCTTACACCATACACAAAGATAAACTGAAAGTGAATGAAAGACCTCCATGTGAGACAAGGATCCATCAAAATCCTAGAGGAGAACATAGGCAGTAACTTCTTCGACATTGGCCACAGCAACTACTTTCAAGACACGTCTCCAAAGGCAAGGGAAACAAAAGTGAAAATGAACTTTTTGGGCGTCATCAAGATAAAAAGCTTCTGCACAGCAAAGGAAACAATCAACGAAACAGAGGCAACCCACGGAATGGGAGAAGATATTCTCAAATGACAGTACAAAGGGCTCATATCCAAGATCTATAAAGAACTTCTCATACTCAACATCCAAAAAACAGATCATCAAGTTGAAAA
Organism: Ailurus styani; assembly: GCA_002007465.1. NCBI lineage: Eukaryota > Metazoa > Chordata > Mammalia > Carnivora > Ailuridae > Ailurus > Ailurus styani. The sequence continues at coordinate 48,577 of LNAC01001251.1, forward strand.
ATGGGCAGAAGACATGAACAGACACTTCTCCAATGAGGATACACAAATGGCTAACAGACACATGAAAAAAATGTTCATTATCATTAGCCATCAGGGAAATTAAAATCAAAACCACATTGAGATACCACCTTACACCAGTTAGAATGGCCAAAATTAACAAGGCAAGAAACAACAAATGTTGGAGAGGATGTGGAAAAAGGGGAACCCTCTTACACTGTTGGTGGGAATGCAAGTTGGTGCAGCCACTTTGTAAATTATATGGAGATTCCTCAAAAAATTAAAAATAGAGCTCCCCTATGACCTGGCAATTGCACTACTGGGTATTTACCCCAAAGATACAGATGTAGTGAAAAGAAGGGCCATATGTACCCCAATGTTTATAGCAGCAATGTCCACAATCGCCAAACTGTGGAAAGAGTTGAGATGCCCTTCAACAGACAAATGGATAAAGAAGATGTGGTCCATATATACAATGGAATATTATGCAGCCATCAGAAAGGATGAATATCCAACTTTTGTATCAACATGGACAGGGCTGGAGGAGATTATGCTGAGTGAAATAAGCCAAGCAGGGAAAGTCAATTATCATATGGTTTCACTTACTTGAGGAACATAAGGAATAAAATGGAGGACATTAGGAGAAGGAAAGGAAAAGTGAATTGGGATAAATCGGAGGGGGAGATGAACCATGAGAGACTGTGCACTCTGAGAAACAAACTGAGGGTTATGGAGGGGAGTGGGAGGGGGGGATGGGTGAGCCTGGTGGTGGGTATTAAGGAGGGCACGTACTGCATGGAGCACTGGGTGTGGTGCATAAACAATGAATCTTGGATGACTGAAAAAATAAAATAAGAAAAAAAAAACTAATGGTGTACTGTATTGTGACTAACATAACATATTAAAAAAAATGCAGCCAAACTGTTGTTGGGCTGTAGGGGTGGGCACAGCTCATTCCTAATTAACCAGGAGCCCACAAGGAAATGTGATCCTTGCAGCATTTTCTGAAGCCTATTCCCTGCTCATAGCAAATGAGAAAGTTGTGCTGAGCTTGCGGTTCTCTGCTTAAATTAGACATGGAAGTTGGGAGACCCCCTAATTTTCCTCAACCCCCCCACTCCATAGGCAACACTGCTTTCCCACCGCTGGGGAATGAAGCACCCCCAGGGACACATCTCCCTTCTACCTGTTCATGTCTCGGCGCTAGGGCCTCACCTGGTATTCCCGAGCAGCCTCCTCGATAGGGACCATGTGGTGGTTACGGTGGCTCTGGGACTGGGAACACACCCAGCAAAGGGTCTTCCCATCTTCTTCACAGAACAGGTGCAGTTTCTCTCCGTGCACTTTGCACCGCTCCCCCTGTGTGCCCTCCTGGGCACTCTGGCCCATTTGTTTGAGGTTGTCCACCATGTTAGCTAGTGGCCAGTTGGGTCGGAGGTTTCGGGACAAGAATTTGTGCTTGCACACTGGACAGACACCACCCCCAACTTTCCCAACCTCAGAGATGCATTCTTGGCAGAAGCTGTGGCCACAGTCAATGCTCATAGGCTCTACCATGGGATCCAGGCATATAGGGCACGTGACCTCCTCCCACATCATTGCCAAGGGTGCTGATGAGGCCATAGGGCTAATGTTCTTAGTAAGCAGCACTGTGGAGATCTTGGGGGTAGCCTAGTGGGGAGAGGAGAAAAGGAAAAGAGAAGATCATAAGCGTTGTGTGAGAAAAAACAATCCAAAGGAAAACATGAGGAAGAGTGAAGTGGAAGGGCTGAAAATAAGACTAGAACAGATATTTAAATAAATTTAAATAAATTCTCTTCTCTAATCTCATCCACTTATCTAGTCAGACAGAAGGGGAAACTGAGTCCCCCAAAGAGACTGTGAATGTTATTGAGAACTTTAGAGATAAAGCTGTTTACAACTCTATTTTCATCATGGCCATCTCTGCTTCATTCTCCCTGCCCAGGTTTTTCCTGCCCATCCTCTCTCCTCCCCCCCATCCTCACCCCTCCTGGGTCACCAGTCCTCTGCTCAGTAGCTAATCATTGTGATAGGGACTGTTTACTCCGCACACTCCCTGTGCCAGAGAAGGGCTGCGTGCTTTGCAAACATCATTAATCTGCATAATAATGGGAGGAGTTATATATATCTGTGATTATGTACAGAATATATTTATTTTATATGTCTATCTGTATGTGTATATATATACCTGTAGGTATGCATGTGTGGGCATGTTTGTGTTTCTATACACACACAAACGTGTGGTCCAGCGCTCCCTGGGTTCTCCTCTCCTTTCTGGGAACCTGGTAGCTGTCTTCATCGCCTCTGGGGCACCGACTCTTATGTTTCTAACATCAGAAACCGGAAACCGTCCTGCCCCTCTCACCCGCAGAGGGGAACTGTCGACAGGGGCCCTTGGACCATGCCCATGCTCCGGGCTAGGTTGCCGCCCCGGTCTCCGCTCACGGGGGTCAGGCGGCAGCGGCAAGGCGGCCCCCAACCCTTCCTCCTTCCTGGTGGCTTGCAGGCCACTTTCAGGGCTAGGCGCCCTCAGGGCCGGGACTGGGGTGGGGCAGGGGCTGGGGCGCCGGCTCCGCTCGGCTTCACGGGGACTGCAGGCTCTGGGGGGTGAGCAGAGGATGGAAGGGGCCCTTCGGATCTGGGGCAGGGGAGAGAGGTCCCCCTCTCTGGGGCATTAGGGTCTGGGCGAGTCACTTACCTTTGTCAGGGTACTCGGCAGCTGGCGGCAGGTTCCCTATTTCACTTTCGCTTTCCCGTCAGAGGCGCGTCTGGAAGGGAGGCGGGCCGAGGGGAGGAGAGTGGGAGGTGAGGGTGGTGTGCGGGGCGGGGCAGAGCTAAGGCGCAGCAGGTGGCGGAAGCGCGGAAGCCCCAGGCTGGCTCAAGTGCGAGCTCCATGGCATTTTGTCCTTGCTTCGCGCTCCCTCCCATGTCCTAAGTACCTAATAAGATGAAATATCGCATCTAAGATGGAGGAGTCATGCTGCCTCCTTTGACACTGGCGAGTGACACCGTCACGCCACACCTACGTGCTGTGCCGTGCCCATGTGTGGGAGCTGCCCTTAGGGAGGTTTGGATGGCGACAACAGCGCCTGGAGCTCTCCCTTACATGCCACCCTCTGCTTCCTACTTCCAGAAACATGTCCTTTTGAGGAAAGACTTGATATTCTTTTAACATCTGGACGTGAGGGATTTATACCGCATGACCCCAAGGCAGGTGTCACACCAGTGATTGGTAAGAAGGAAATTGACATTTTTGGGGCACCAACTGTGTACTTATCACTGAGCTAGGGATTTTCTTAGGTTATTTTTTTTTATTTTAAAAATTGTAGTAAAACATAAAATTTGCCATTGTAACCGTTTACAAGTATATAGTTCAGTGGCATTAAATACATTCACATCATTACATGACCATCAGCACCATCCACAGAACTGTTTTCATTTTGCCCAACTGAAACTGTTAGCTGTTCAACAGTAATTCCCCCTTATCCCCTCCCCTCAGCACCTGGCAGCTACCATTCAATTTTCTGTCTCTAAGAATTTGACTTCTTTAGGTTCTCCCATGTAAGTGGAATCACACAGTATTTGTCCTTTTGTGACTGGCTTATTTCACTTAACAAAAGGTCCTCAAGGTTCATCCATGTTGTAGCATGTGACAGGATTTCCTTCTTTAAAAGGCTGAATAATATCCCAATGTTTGTAAATGCATTTGTTTGTCTATTCATCTGCGAATGGACACTTGGGTGGCTACCATCCTTTGATCATTTTGAATGCTGTTGCTATGGCAGGTTATACGATTTAAGCCACATAACAATTTAGTGATTTAGGAATTACTTACTAAACTCACATCCCAGGAGAGGACATGGAGTCTGAGTGGAGTAAAGTGACTTGCTTGCAGTGGCATAGTAAGTTGGTGCATGAGAGTTAAAGGTCCAGGGAAGACCCTCATTTTAGTGACAGCCCAGAGATAACAGGCTGTCGGGTCAGCTCAAGCAGAGGCTGTAGGAGCAGCTGGGAGGGATGTGGTCATAAGCTATAGAGGAGGAAGGGGAAAAGAGGAAGGGTGAGGAGACTAGGATAATTCTTGATTCCTTCCAACTCATATATTTTTTGGTCCCTGTATTACTTTGCTTAATGTTTTCTACAGATTTAAGAAAACACTAAAAACACTTCATGCCTTTTTGAAATGTCCAGTTCTGTTTCTAAGAGAATTTGCATAGTGGAAGGTTATCAGGTGACATCTAACATCCGAGTTGTATCACTGTACTGATTTGATTCCTGGAACATAGTCCCAGAAAGCAAAGTGGGGAAAAAAAAATCAAAGGAAGAGACCCATGTATGAATTTGCAGACTCTCAGAAAATGACCTGCTTCACATCATTGCACTCACTCACTCCTATAGGCACTCAGTAAGCCACTGTTGGGTGTGATAGAAAAGAACATAGATCTCATGATAGGGCAGACATGGATTCAGGGCTAACCCTGCTGTTTACCAGCCACATGCCATCTCTCTGAGCTTCAGTTTACTTACCTATTCAATAAAGATATTAATATACAGCACAGGGTTGCTTTGGTACGTGTTCAATAATATGCATGCAGTTTGATGAATACAACACATGCGTGCTTCAACAGTCCCCACCTTGGTATTGGCTGTAAGACCAAAGTTGCCACTCATTCCAAATTCCCCTCACTCACTGCCAATACATTAGTACTCCAGTGTTCTTTTCCTGGTGAGTCAACCAAATCGTTCCTGAAGGATCAGTATCCTTAATGTTCCAGTCTTTAAGGCACTGGCCATTGTCATCAGGCAATCATAACTAGGAATCTCTCCAATGTATATTTTGGGTTTTAGGCATAGTCATTCTTGCCCTATTATGTACCAGCCACTTAAATTCTCCTTGGTAATCAGGATAAGTCACTCCAGCCAGTATAGGAACCCCATCCTCTATTTCATCAGTGGCTGAAGAAGCCCCACAGAGCCAGGGGATAGTTGCAAATTCTAATTTATTAGAACCAGGTTTGCTTACTTGGGTAGAAAGTTGTCTTCGTCTCCTCCTCCTCCTCCTCCTCTCCCTCCTCCTCCCCTCCCCCTCCCCTCTCCCTCCTGCTCCTCCTTCTTCTTCTCCTCTCCTCCTCCTTCCTTCCTCCTTCTTCTTCTTCCTCCTCCTTCTTCTTCCTTCTTCTTCCTCCTCCTCCTTCTTCTTCCTTCTTCTTCCCCCTCCTCCTTCTTCCTCCTCCTTCTTCTTCTTCCTTCTTCCTTCTTCTTCTTCTTTTTTTAACTACGCCCTCCAAAACAGGCTGAGCCTTCTGTTGGGAGGTGGAAAAAGTGTTCTATAGTGGAGTTACTAGTTTGGTGATATTAGGGGCCACATCTACCTCCCCCTTGATTCTCTGAAGTGTGTGTATATCTATATATCTATATATATATACACATATATACATATATATACACACATATATATAGTAGATATGAAAAAATGCCACCATATATTTGTTGATTTTATCACTTAGCAGGATTTGTGGGACAACCTTCCTATCTCATAGGGTAGGGTTTCCAAACTGGTGTCATAGCTGTGCCTTTAGCAGTGCATTTCATAGTCTTATTGGGCCAACCTTTTCTGGCTGATGGTATACATTATAAGACTAATGGATTCCATAGGGCAATCCCATTATCAGAATTCTTTGATTGCAAAATCAGTTTCTTAGTTGCAAGTGATGTTGTTGGGATATCCTGATGGTGTAAGTCTAAAAATGGTGGTACTGGCAGAAGCAGTGTAAGAGAGAAAATGAATCTGTCTTTGGAATATTACCACCTATTTTGTGAGGACAAATTGCTGTTGGTTCAATACAACTAATGTGCCACTGGAAGACTGTCTAGATTCTCCTGGAAATAGTGAGAATTCAGGCTTGGAGTTGGGCTCTTATGTATCTGTCCAGAGCAGCAGGAATAGAGGTTCTACCTGAGCATAGGTTTCCCCTCACTGAGGCTTCTCTGTTTATCTCTACTGATACAGTCTCTTGTATAGAAGCCCATTGAATGACAACAGGTCACCGGAGCAGAGACTGATCAATAGCCACTGGATTGGTCATCTTGTTCACCTGATTATTACTAACTAAAACTGATGCATTTAGAGTCTAGGTACCTGGCACAGGGTATCTAGTTTAGTAATAAGGGGTTTAAGCCCTATTTAATTCCATATACAATGATCTTAACTACAATCCTGGCAAGGCTTTTTAATATTTATTTATTTGGGAGAGAGAGAGAGAGAGAGAGAGAGAGAGAGAGAGAGAGAGAGAGAGAGAGAGAGAGAAAGCGAGAGCATGAGCAGGGTGAGGGGCAGAGGGAGAAGCAGGCTTCCCATTGAGCAGAGAGCCTGATGCGGGGCTCGATCCCGGGATCCCAGGACCATGATCTAAGCTGAAGGCAGATGCTTGACTGACTGAGCCACCCAGGTACCCCCTGGCAAGCCTTTTATTTCTCCATATTTAAGGCCAACTCTTCTCAGTCTCAATTCAAATACCATCTTCTTTATATAAAGACTTCTTTATTTCTCTCTTATCTACTAAAGAGTCCATTTTAGTTTCTACACATGCTTTACTTTCTTGTGGAGCATAAATTACTACAGGATAGGGATTGGTGCCTGATTAATTCCTAGGTAAACTGGAACCCCAATATTGTGAACCATTTCAAAGACTACTGAATAACGTAGATTTTAGAATGAATAGAACAGTCTTTCAGGAGCAGATGGAATTGTTCTCAGGTTTTACCCATCTACTTCCATTTACCATCTTTCCTCCCATTCCAAATTTGAGAGACAATCTAACATTAGCCATATTTATTAGCTTTAAAGCAAAGAATGCATCTTGAAATGCAGGCTAGAAAAGCTAAAGAAACAATTGCATCAGAAAGATGTCCATATTTCAACATAGTTAATAAAAAACATAGCTAAGAATCTATTAAAAACCGTCTCTCAACTTTTTAGAACTGGAAACAAAAGAATCTGAAAAATTTCTAAAATTTCAATGAATGAGAAAAAGGGGTATGTGATAGGTTTGGGAAAGCCTTATATTGGGGTACAGCCCATGGAGGACAGAGTTTGATCTCATAATTGGGAAAACCACCAAGAAAACCTCAGGAAATGCTAATGCCCTCAAGCAGACAGAACCTTTAAGTGTCCTGTTCTTGAATCTGCAGGACACACTGGGACCTGGAGTGTAATAAAGAGGAGTCAGGACATCCTGTGGGATAGCCTGTTACCTCTACATTGTCTGCTTCTCCATGCTGGAGAGAAAAGAAGAGAGGATGGCTGAAGTTAGTGAATTAAATGCTCTGACCTTCTACAAAATAACTGACCAATATTTTTCAAGACTCTCAAGGTCATGAAAACCAAGGAAAAATTGAGCGACTATCACTGACCAGAAGAGACTAAGGAGACATGATGGCTAATTGCAGTATGGTTCTCTGCACTGGATCCAGGACCAAAAAATAGATACTAATGGAGAAACTGTCAAAATCTAAATAAAATCTGGACTTTAATTAATAGCAATGTACCACTATTAATTCCTTAGTTCTGACAAATGTACCATGTTTATGTAAGTTGTTAACATTAAGGAAACTAGGGGAAAGATATATAGAAACTACACTGTTTTTATAACTTTTCTGTGAATCTGAAAGTATCCTCAAAAAGTTTATTTAAACCAGTTCCTCCCCACCCTCTCCAAAACTCTATAAGTGTTAGGGGAAATGTAATCTGTGGATGGGCAAGACAGGGGTGTCCAGACATTACTGAAAGCCTGTTCTTGATTTCCTACTGGAAGGGAAAGGAGCATATATGGAGCTTATATGATGTGCCAAGTCCTTTTCTGTGTGCCTTCAGAGTCCAGCATAATTCCAACAGTCCTATGAAATAAGCATTATTCCTAGTTTATAAGTGAAGCATGAAAGGCTCAAGGGGTTAATTTGCTCATTATCACACAGTTGGTAAGTGACAGATCCAGAAATAGATCCCAGCTCTTCTACTACACCACACCTGATGTGTGACCTCAGAGGGTATTACCAGGAGAGAGAGACATTGCTTCATCATTATAGCTTCATTTTCAACCACCTTTGTTCCCTAGGTATGGGCAAAATAGAACTTCTTTTCTCCTCTCTAACATGGTCCCCATGTATAAAGCACTCATGCACATTTCTGGCTATGCTACCTGGGTTTCTCTTTGGCAGGATTTGGAAAGAACTTATTTTTTCTAGAAATGGAAATTCTTCATGGCCTCTGGTGCTCCAGCAGGACCATTGGGTGCCCTCTAACTAGCCTCTTGGTCCCCACTTGCCTCCATCTGTCACCAGGCTATTCATAGGGATGGCTCTTTTGGAAGGACAGGTGTTCAGTCTGGGGCAACTTAGTATTCTTCTGATGCCCCCTATGAAAAATCATCAGGATGTTCTGCTTGATGCTTCCTTCCAAGTCCCAGAGCTGCCTAGCAGCACTCAGGGGGTTCAGGAAGTTCAACTATGAAAAATCTCTTGGATTTGCACTTGGATCCCAGAAGACCAGTTATTCCCCTACTTCCATCAGGACGATTATTAAATATTGGTCTTTACTGGCACAACAACAACAAAAAAATGCTACTCACAAGCAGAGGAACAGATGAGAAGAGAAACACGCTCTGGAGCGATGGTGAGTGCTGGCACTGGAGGGTCAAAGCTGGGGCCCAGGGTGAGGAGGTGGAGCACAGAGCCTTAGAGCTTCAGCCTGTTTCAGCATTTCTGCCTCTGGGCTGCACAGAACAGTCTCTGTTTAGGGCAGGAAACCACCCTTCTGGTCTTTCCAAATCCCAAGAGGTGAGTGTTACTTTAAGGCTTTTGCTGATCCTTTTTCTTATAATAGGCTTGGGTGGGCATCTGTAATGAGTTCTTCTTACTACATTAATCAGTGCTACCTTTTGAGCTAAATCATTCCTTGCTGTTCTGGGCTGAGAAACATGGTTACTTCATGATAACAGGAAACACCGTTCCTTCTCAGTCCTCAATTGCCTGGCCAAATCTGGGCAAAATGAACTATAGATGAATCTCCAGGTTCATCTGCAGAGGCTTCTGGTAGGACAGGCTGAATCTCACAGGTTTCCTGCAACATAGTGTGGGGCTTCTGATTTGGGGGCAAAGACAGGCATAGGGGATGGACTCTGCCTCAGGCTGGGGTTCAGGTATGTGACCAAACCTCCCTTGAAATAGCTTATTCTGACTAGTTTGAGCCAGTATGGAGGGGCCGCTTTCCCTCTCATTCTAAGTCAAGAAGGCAGTCAGCTATGTAACAGATGATCATAGTAAACATCGAAAAGATTATGATTTCCCGATGAACCCATTTAACCTCACCAAAACTCAATGAGAGAAGTACTCATTATGTTTTATGGGTCAGAACATTAGGACAGAGAGGTTAAGAAATTTGTGCATAGTCATGTGGCTGATCAGTAGTGTAAAGTCAGGATTCAAACCCAAGCTGTTTGAGTCTATTTCATGTACTTCTACTCTGTACTGCCCACCCAGGATAAAATACAGGTTAGAGGCCAGCATGTCCCAAACTCTGAAATGCTAATGTGAGAAGACACATGATTTTTAATAGAACATACAGTATTCATGCTATTAAAGACATTCAAGGAAGTTGGGGAGATCACTTTTGCAGACACTTTTGCTTTGTGTGTTGATTCTGGAGGGAAGATCACAGAAGGCTGGGTTATAACACTTTCATAGATGCTGATTTATACAAACAGATCTGTACACCAGTATAATTCTATCACTCAAAATTTAATACCACTCAGTACTAGAGATATTCCCACTCCATTCCAGCTCTTGGCATCTCATTACAAATCACCACACTGCATCAGTTAAATCTAATCAAGGATTCATGGTTGCCAACTTTCGAAATGAGGCAACACACAGAGTTAAATTTGAAGGGGATCCACTGTTTAAAACTATTTAAAGCAGTTTAGAAAAGACTTAATTAGATTTAATGATTTTTTTTTACTATATGGATCCTAAATCAATATATAAATGAAAACCTTTTGAGGAACTCTAATTTTATTCCTTCACTCAGATTTCACTGCAATTTCATTGATAGCTTTTGGGATCTAAGTCCTGTATTAAAGCAGTAGCCTCTGAGAATCTCTGTTTATATGTGGTAGGAGGAGGAAAGCTGTATGGCAGGCAGGAAATCTCCCCACACATCTCCATTCAATCATAAATCAATAGCACAAATCAAATAGCAGCTTCAAATTGTTAGAAAGCAGCTGGAGGTGGAAGAAGCCTGAGTTATTTTTGGGGAACTAGAGACCATGCCGACAGTTTGTGACTGCCCAGTTATAGCTGTGTGACCCAGAGCTAATCTTGGCTACAACATAACAGCTTCAGGGAAAACTTGGTTCCCTAGCTCCAAGTTGATGGTCTTTGCTAGGCTAGAGCTGGCAACGCCAAAGCCTATTTTTCCATAAACTTCCTCTTGGCGCCAGGCCTGGGGCTTCTTCAGTCCCAGGACTCAGCTGGCAAATCCAGAGGCTTAAAGCTTTACATCCCCTTGAGTGCTGGTGAATGATGCCTGGTTGCCATAGAAATCTTTTGGGGTGGGGGAAGATTGTCTCCAATCTTCTCTAAGCTGGGTCATTTCTTTTCAGTGGCTCATAGTTCAGCTACAGACCATTTGGGGACAGACTTCCCTGATTAGAGAAAGACAAAGTCTTTCTGGAACCTAAATGAGGAAGACTGCAGAGGGGCAGAAAGAGTAGTTTAATTTTGTCCCTCCCCCCATCCTCAGAAGGGTCTGCTCTGCATTGTTTCCTTCTCTGTCTCTGTCTTTTTTCTTTCCAGATACAGTTTTACCAGGTTTCTCCTTTGCTTTCTCAGGAGACTACTACTTTGAGGAGAAGTTTCTTCTTCCTAAACCATGAGCCTACAATTAAACTCATGCATTATGCAACACAGGGACAGTTAATAAGCACACAGGCCGCTTAAAAACCTAGAACTTTTTTTTTAAATTTTATTTTTATTATTTGCCCAAGACCTAGAACTTTTCTATGGGGAAATTCAAGATGGATGCATATTACAAGTGATCAGAGAGGAGGCAGGGGTGGTAAACGAGGACATCTGTGGCACTAATAACCACTATAGCTAGCACAAAGCAGCAGCATAACACCGTGCTTAAGAATGAGGGTTCTGGAGTTAGATTGCTTAGATTTGAACCCAGGCTCATCCATTTTCTTACTTCACGATCTTAAAGTTTTCCAAACTTGGTAGCTCAGTTTTCACATATACAAAGTGGGAATGATAATTATACCCCTCTTATAAAGCAAGAAAAACTCAAATATGAGCCATTATTATTTTAAGTGCTTACTATGTACCAGGCACTGTCCTAAGTGCTTTGCATGCATTCTAGTTTTACAATGATCTCAAGGGATAAATATTATTTTCATATTTTAGAGGTGAGAATTCTGAGGAATGGACAGCTGCATGAGCTTTGGACTCAAATGGTTGGAGCCTGAAGCTGGTCTTCTGAGGACCTTTTGTGTGGTCCTTGACAAGTTTCCTCATCCCTCAGACTCTATTTCTCCATCTCCAGAAGCAGTGGTGATGCCACTAACAGGCTTTGGAAGTAGGGAGACTTCATGAGATAATGAACGTGAAATCTGCTTGTTATTACATTTTAATGCCTACCATGTGCTAAGCAGTTTATAGTCTTTCCCTGTGTTCACACTCTGTGAAATCAGTATTCTTGTCCTTTTTTTAATGACAAGAACACCACTTTTTGGTGAACTCCCTGTCATTCCTGCAGCAAGGGAGTTGGGGAAGAGGTGGCAGCCTCCCTGTATCAAACACCACAACACTCTTGGGTCTTGGGTGCAGGTGGGCTGTGGAAGGGGACTTGGCCACTGCTGCCAGGGGATGAGTCACAATCTGTGTGGAAAGGCTAGAAACACTAGGAATGACTGGAGCAGAGGGGTCTGGCTGGATTGATCTGAAGACTGCTTTTAGTGGGTGATCTCATTCCAGTCTCCAACTTCTGCATCTGCTTTAGAGGGAGTGCATTTGGAGGGAGGGGACAGAAAAACTGGCCTTTAAATTGTCTCAAGGGCCAAGCATCTAATAACCATAAAGTGCCAGCACCATTCTTTCTTGTATAAAGCAATTAAGCAAATAGCCTTTATCTTCAGGCCAGCTTGGATTTAAATCCCAGATCTACCACCTAGCTTCAACACCTTGGCAAAGTCGCTTAGCTTCTCTGAACCCCAGTTTTTTTTTTTCCATCAGAAAATGGAAAGAGGGTTGCTCCACAGGGTTGGAGGATTAAGCAAGCAAAACGTGTATGGAGCATTTATAAAAGGCCAATATGTTATTTATTTTACATTATTTTGTAAGAAAAAAAAAGCCTTAGGACTGTGAAGATGAAAAAAGGAGAAAGAAGAAAGCAAGGAGCATGGCAAAAACGGAAAAATGGGGTAGAGCAAAGAGGATTTAACTCCAGCACACTGACGTACGAATCTCTAGTAATCAGAGATCAGCTTCACGTGCCTGAGATGTCAAATGCTGACCTTTCTTAGGTGTGATTGCGGGCTTGTGGTTGTCATTGCACTCTGCAATGGCATAGAAGCTTCGTACAAAATGACACTATGCGGAATGACAGTTGGCAAAAACGTTGCTTTGGGTGGCCCCTAAGCTACTCTTTTGCTGAATAGGCCAAGTTTTTTTTTTTTTTTTTTTTTTTACAGGGGAAAAGCCCTTTCATTTGGGCTCTGGTCTGTCAGATAATGCATGTCTTGCCTGACATTGGGACAAGTTTCATAAACTGTCTACTAGCACGTAGCCTTAAGAATCAGTGCTGAGCTGAGATCAGGACTGTTCACTTACCAGATGTTTATCTTACAGCAAGTTAGTCATCCTGAGACTCATCTTATTATGAGTGTAGGTAACATCCTTAGTGTCTGATACATGATCAATAAGTGATGGCAACTATTCTTATCATCATCATCAGAAACTGATGGGTGGATCCACATACACTCACATTGAAACAAAAGCACATTCCTTTAGGCTATCCCTGACTCATGTGAATTTTCATTTCTATATGCCACTTCCTAGCACAGTGCTTGGCATAGAATAGAAAGTCAGTTTAGTAATATAGTGCTTGTAAAGCAAATCATCTATTCATCCCTTCAGCAAATAGACAAAATCGAATGAAGGCAGGCACATAGAAAAGAATGCATACTGCATGATTCTAACGGGCAAATTAATCTGTGGTATTAGAAGTCAGAAAGGTGGTTACCACTTAGAGGATGGGGTGACCAGAAGGGGTTCTAGAGTGTTCTTGCGGGGGCTGGCAATGTTCTGTTTCTTGATCTGAGTGTTTGCTACACAGGTGTGTTCACTTTAAGGAAATTCAATCTTCACCCTTATAACAGGTAGGCTTTTCTATGTTTTTTTTAAAAATAAACTTTAAAAAAGATAATTCTAAGAATTATCAAATACAGTAAATTTGCTGAGAGATATTTTATGACTAGTATTTATAATGCTTAGGGAACAGGTGATCGAGTAAGCTACAGATGTAGGGCCGACAAGGTCTCTCCCCTTCTGCACCCAGTATAAAGATCTTACTTAGACCCGATCCTTGAGAATCAGGGGCCAGATCATTAAAGGAAGTTATGATAGGAGACATCCTCCTATAACAAATCGGATCACTGTTTCCTCCCTATGCATGTATTCATTTAAATGTCCATACTTGCCTTTTTAAAAGTAATCTGAGAATTCTGATGGAAATTTGGATAATGAATACAAAAAGACTGAAGAAATTAGGACAGTTAGGAGGCATACATATCTAGAGAAATGATGACAATTTGTAGTTTCACTGGGATCTGAGAGGAGGGGAGTGTTCAAATACAATTGATTTGGGGAATACGTTATGGAGCGATAAAAGATAAACAGGTTTTTTGTTTGGGTTTTTTTTCCTGGAGATTTCATGGATAATAGGAATGGGAGGAAGGCCTGACAAGTATTAGAGGGTGAGCTCTGGGGACAAAGTAGGGGAATTACAGTTTGTGCTTCTGTGAGACATTCAACTTATAACGCAAACAGACATGAAGATAGTAGACACAGGGAAGATGCCCTGCTGTTGCTGAGGAGAGAGGCGGGGGACACTCGAAAGCCTGAAAGTGCAATGTGAAGTTATGGGATCAGAGGAGCTTTCACACTACACTCTGGCCTCCTTGCTTAATATTATTAACCCTGGGGTTCTGGAAGCTCAGCTGCTCTAACTCTTCAGGTGATTACCCTCAGGCCAATTAGCCTCACCCTCTGCCCACACTTCTGCCCAAACAAAGGAGACCTTCAAAGTATTTGGGGGCTATCATAACAGTTTTTATGGCAAGAGGACTGAAAGAGATGTTTCAGAGGACAGTGCCTTCCCATTGAGTCCATGTCCACAGGATGGTCTCAAAGGCAGGGTCAGAAGCTTCGAGCAGCCAAGGAGGTGGAGAGGGGCTGGGGAAGATGGCGTTTTAACAAAAGTGTATCATTTGATTTCCCATCTTGTTTACCAGACTTAGCTTGAAGAACTCTTGGATACTTACTCTAAGCCAACCCATATTCATAGGAGAGAAATTTGTCACTATTGAACACATTCAAAAGAACCTATTTGGGGCCCCAAAGGAGTTTCCAGAAAAGAAATACAGAAAATGTTGGTTTTATACAGCACCAGAGGAAAAACCAACCAGCCTCCTCAGATGAAGGTTTTGAAAATACATCCTTTGTTTGAATGTGTCCTTTCTAGTATATTTGTTAATAGATATCTCGGGCTGTGGAAAACCTGCCTCTAAGAATAAATAAAAATGGAGCCTCTACTGCTTATAATACCATCCTAAATTTTGACAGAAAATTATTCTCCTTTCTTCATTATTTAATCCGAGGAGACACTCTGGATATAGGCCTTTGGATATAGCTTAAGTGAATAAAGGAGGTTGTTTAGGCCCAAAAGAAGATACTGAGTGGCTAAAGCATAAGCAGAGATCAACTCTTAAAATGTATTCATTGTCACTATATCCAAAGAGAAGACTAAAGTAGCCAGGAGATGGAGGGGAATGGGCTTCTAAGGGGAATGAGGTTTCTTTCATGGCCTAAGGGTTATGGGGGCAGCTCTTCCTTTCCATCCCACACTTAGTAGGGACTTTATAAATGATGATTAAATGAATGAATGTCTCTTACTTGTAGGGTGGACAACTCCCTCCTGGAATCACTATGTTCTCCTGCAACACTAGCACTGCTGGTCATTCTACCTTCCTCCTCACTGGCTTTCCAGGCCTGGAAGCCTCTCATCATTGGGTTTCTATCCCCATCAATCTCATCTGTGTGGCTTCCATCCTGGGTAATAGTTTCATCCTTCTCCTGATCCGCACAGATCCATCCTTACATGAACCCATGTACATCTTCCTATCCATGTTGGCAGCCTCTGATCTGGGACTCTGTGCCTCTACCTTCCCCACCATGATGTGGCTCTTCTGGCTGGGTGCTCGTGAGCTGCCCTTTGATCTCTGTGCAGCACAAATGTTCTTCATCCATGCTTTCACCTATGTGGAGTCTGGTGTCCTGCTGGCCATGGCCTTTGATCGTTTTGTTGCCATCCGGGAACCTCTGCACTATGCCAGAATTCTGACCCACTCAGCCATGGCCAGAGTGGGGGCTGCCATCCTGGGGAGGGCTGTCCTGCTCAACCTCCCAGGACCCATCCTCCTGCAGCGTCTGCTTTTTCCCCAGATCAGTGTACTCTCTCACTGTTACTGCCTGCACTGTGACCTTGTGGGATTGGCCTGCTCAGACACCCAGATCAACAGCTTGGTTGGCCTGGTCTCCATCCTCTTGTCACTGGGCCTTGACTCCTTCCTCATTGTGCTCTCATATGCCCTGATCCTACGAACAGTGCTGGGCATTGCATCACCTGGGGAAAGGCTCAAGGCACTCAACACATGTGTCTCACACCTCTGCATTGTTCTCATCTTTTATCTGCCCAAACTGGGGTTGTCTGTGTTGCACCGAGTGGAGAAGCATAGCTACCCTGCTCTGGCAGTGCTCATGGCTAACCTGCACTTCTTGGTTCCACCCTTCATGAACCCCATTGTTTACTGCATCAAGTCTAAGCAGATACGTCAGGGCCTCTTAAAGCGCTTCCAGCAGAAAAGGGTTGATGTCTCCCAGAAGAGTAGAAGGACCCAGAAACACAAGACCCCTGTGGAGAAACCTGGGTCTTGGGGTGGAGAATTGGTGGTGGAGAGTTAATTTTTGAGGTCTGAATGATTCAGCTTCTATGGTTGAGCCCTTTGTGGGGGCACAATCCGCTTTTATAATTTTGGAGGACTGAGACCACTGAAAAGTATATTTAAGTATTACCTTGATAGTCCTCTCATTGCTCTGTCTGATTAGAGCTAAACTATTTCAGACTCATACTGTGACATCTCCTTTTCTAGGGGACCTAGCCACAGCCACTGAGAGGATGTGTGTGCATACCCATTTGCTCAGGCACCTCTCCTTTCCCCCAATGGATTCCCCTCCCCCCATTTCATTTCTAAGCCCAAGGAAGAACTATATTCCTATTATATGTAAGGTTAGGTAGAAGTAAACTATATTCACCTTAATACTGGCCTTCTCCCAAATTCAATATGAACCAGCTCACATATCAAGAAACAGACAAGGAAGGTGTGGATGGCAGGAAACACATAGGGTGACACTGCACATGCTGAATTTATCTAGCACTTATTTTCAGCCCAGAGAGTGATAGTTTTCTCTTGATTCTCTTCAAGCATGTCTTTGAGCTTGACGTTTGGTACTGTTAAACCTAGGAAAGCTGCTCAGCAGAACTTCTGAATCATGCTGGTTTCTCAAGCATCAATGGCACAAGTGGAACAGCCCACTCACTTCCAATGCAGGTGATCTGCTAGGATATAAGCTCCATGAAGTCAGAAACTTGGCGACTGTTTGGTTCACTGTTATGTCCCCAGCTCCAAGAACAATGCCTATTGTATAATAGGTGCTCAATATATATTGTTAAATAAATGAGTAAGGAAGACAAAGGGACAAAAAGAGTCTTTATGGGGGCACCTGGGTGGCTCAGTTATTAAGCATCTGCCTTCAGCTCAGGTCATGATCCCAGAGTCCTGGGATCAAGCCCTGCATTGGGCTACCTGCTTGGTAGGAAGCGTGTTTCTCCCTCTCTCACTCCCCTTGTTTGTGTTCTCTCCCTCTCTGTCAAATAAATGAGTTAAAAAAAAAAGTCTTTATGGCAGGTCTTCAGGAAGGGAAAGAACTAAGAAGGAAGGGAAAGAACTAAGATTTGAATGTCTGAGGCCTGTGGGGATAATGAGCAGTTGGTAAACTGTGATGGAATGTGGTAAGGATGGGATGTCAGGGGCCCTGGGGACAAGGTGTGACAATATCACATGATCAAGAAACCTGTTTTCAAGGATGCAGCTCAGAGAGGAGCTTAAGTTTTTTGTGGAGATTTTCCCAAAGCTGTTTGCAAATTTCCAGAAGGAATTTTACCCGGAAACTGAAGGGTACCCCGCTTCACCACTAGCATTGCCCTTGGCCTGCTTAGCCCTAAAATAACCAAACATTTGATGGAGAATTGAAATATGGGTATTCCTGGTAGAAAACCACTACTCAAATTTAATAGATAAAGCCACGATAAAGCTATTTGGAACTTCTTGCTTCTATCTATAGCTATCTAGATAATTGGTAATTTACTGCCTTAGCCATTTCTATGTATCATTTTCATGAACTGAGATGAGAGAATAGGAAATCAGAGGCAGGAGGCAGGATGGGGAGCTGTGAGCCTTATATTTGCAGTTCTAGCTGGAAAGGCTGTTTCTCCTGGTAGATGTATTCACACTGGCCACTGTATCCACTGCAGGATTCTAAGGAACTCAGGTACCCATGCTTAAGTAACTAGGGGAAGGGCACTGCCAACCCTGTGTGTCTGAAGGTCACAGATCCTGCCCATAGAGGTCAAGAAGCAAGGATAATAAATCATGAGTTTAGAGTTATCACTTTAGAATATTATATCTAGTAGTAGCCAAGAAAAGGCTTCAGTAAGTCTAGTTTGACAGGCTACTTTGGAAGAAGAAGTCATTTGAAAAGATAGCTTGTGTTATAGGACAAGGTTCCTAATCAGGGCCACAAACCTTGGATTGAACAAGCAGCTGTGTTATCTAGGCCCCTCTGACCACTTCACCCTCCACCCTAAAATAGGAAGGTTCTGATCAGAGAGACAGAAAGTCCGTTTGCTGAGGAGGGTCCCACCTATTTCTATCAGAAACCCGCAGCTGATGTGATGGTGTTCAGGACCACAAGCAGCCCTGGGCGGTAAAAACAAAGCAGAAAAATGTATATAGGCCCCAAGGCTGGAAAAGTTCTAGTGAGAGGGTAGGCAGAATTAAGCTTGGATATTAGACACCCAATCTAGGATTGTAGGGATCCTTTGGCTTTGTCATTTCTACCTTTTCTCAACAGCAGCACTGAACTTGGAGACTTCTCTCATTTTTTTTCTTTTATTATTATTTGCCCCAGGGGTACAGGTCTGTGAATCATCAGGCTAACACCTCTCACAGCACTCACCATAGCACAAACCCTCCCCAATGTCCATAAGAGACTTCTCTCATTTTAATTGCTGTCACCATGCACAACCACTCTTAGATTCTGTGGCTCCACTGACATCAAGAACTGGAAGAGATCGGGGGGAGAGGGGTCTGTGTTTCTACTACTTTACCTTCAGGGTACAGACATCCCAGCATGTTCCAGTAATGCTTTCCTCTGCTCCACAGATATGATAACTACTGAAGTATTTGAGCCTGACACAAGGTGGAATCCTAAGATGGTTTCTAGAAAGCTTTGCTACTAGTTTGCCCAGTTAAAATGATCAGAATGTGATACACACACACACGATTTTGTTATTAGGTAAAAAAGGGTCCATGTACATGTATCTAAAAGCTGAAAATCAGACCCAGGATAGGATTGGCTGGCAGAAATATAAAGACAACTGAATGTACAGTCTCAGGAGAAAGTTTACTTTGGTGTAGATAACCTGATACAGAAAGTGTGGGACTTTAAAAGCAAGAAATGAGACATTTCAGTGAATGAGCCTACAACTGCTCCCTTCCATATTTTCTGAACTTTCTAAGCTGGCAGAAGCACTTCTTTTCACTTTGCATGAAGAGAACAGTTTCTCTGAATTATGACATGACCTTATTTGAAACAGGTAATTTGCAAAAAGTTTCTTGCTCTCTTCAAGATGAAGATCTACTTCATCACTTTTCATGGTTTCCAAGCCTGGTTATACCTTAGAACAGTGTAGGTGGAGAAATAAAGTATTTGCTTCTAGAGGAAATAACTTATATGCAAAGAAAGTTGTAGAATGTATAAATATGGTATATCATTATCTCCCCTGACCAAGAATCCCAGAAGTCTGAATTCCAGTTGAGAAACACTGTATTAACATAATAAATTCCTATACAGATTCTTAGTTCATCAGTTTCTTCCCTTTTTTGCTGTCTTTTTCCTCTTCTGACCTCATATCCTAGGGTGGCTCAGGCTCTGTATACCAATCTTAAGACTGGCAACTGTCTCTATTTCTTAGAAAAACTGAATGGATTGCCCTGACCCACTTCACTTCACTGTTTCTAGCCACCAAAACATTTACTATCTGTCTTCTGACTCTTGAGATGGTCCAGACAGGTACTTTATATCTACTCATTACTTCAAAGCATGTACTATTAGTAGTAACTTGTTTAAGCCTATCTAATCACTGATCTGAATAGGATATAAATGTTGACCCCAGGCCTACTGGAGTTACAAAAGAGAGAAAAGTAGTGTCATGAGAAGGGCTTGGACCTTTAACTTTGCTGGGAAAATGCTTAAATGGTGGATATCAGAATGGAAAGAGAAACAAAAGGACCCTAGAATGGACCAGTAAGTGAGCAGAACAGGTGGGCCTAAGGAGAAGATGAGGCAATAGAGCCATACATGTTATGACTAACCAGCTGGACAAGAATAAAGGAGGAGAGACTGCAATGATCCTGGCCACCTGGTATACTTTTTCCTGTATTACAAGATCAGAGACTGAAACTCAGAAAGTTAGAGAACAATTGTTAGCACTTCAGACTTTAAACCTTTATAAAAGCTGTGCCTTAATAGTACAACCACATACTAAGGGCTTTGATCTTAGAATAAGAGAAAAATAGAAAAATAAAGCCTGAAAGCCTGAAGTTAAACCTCTTAGGATAAGATCTTGACCCATCAATAAGCAAATTATGCCTGCTAAACTAAAACTAAAAACTTCTCAAGAAGAAAATGGGATCAAGAGACTTTTCAATACATCATTTACAGTGTATGGCATACCAAAAAAGCATAATCAAGAGGAAAAAAGTTAGCAGAAAGAGACTTCTCATAGCTCATATTTTGGGTTAAACAAATATTTTCTCTTTGTGTTTGGAATATTAAAACAAATATTTTAGCATAACTATAAAAACAGTTTGAAAAACACAAAGAAGATGGATAAAGAGGTAAGAGTTGTTCGTATGCAACCTTCTTGGGAGTTTCCCAGGTATAATATGAAACAGGCCCCTGTACACAGAAGGCAAGGAAAGACTGAAGAAAGAGGCAAATCACTCCAGATTGGTGGGTGGAAGATTTAATAAGCAAGGGAGCTTACATATGAGTCTTGTCTTGGGCAGCCACAAGGTGAGTTGATCTCTAAATCCACCCACCAGAACTTTACATTTTTATATAGAGAACTTAACTGGGTTTAGTCATGTATACCACCCAGATGGTCTCAGACACCTTACTCTCTCAAGGATATGTCCTTGGAACAGCTCCCAGTGTGAGAGTGGTAGGCAGAGCATACATCCCAAGGACAGGGGAGGAGGTGAGAGCCTCTGATTGTCTGGGCCCAGTGGTTCTGCTAATTACCTCCTGATGATATGGTGATTTAAGGAGAAATTTAGAAACTGCATAAAAGAATAAAAAAATCTGGATCTGAAAATATATCTAAAATAAAATCATTGTTGGGAATAACATCAGATTGGATAATGCAAAAGAAAGGATAGAGAACCTGAAGACCAAGTCAAAAATTATTCAGTATTCTATTAACTGGTTAAGAGAAACAGAAAAGAGTTTAAATAAAAAGAATGACATTTGGGTCTCTATCAGGTAGTCTCATATGTAAGTGATTGAAGTCCCAGGAGGAGGAAAATGGGTCAGAAAAATAACTGAACTAATTAAAAACACTTTACAAGTTTGATTACAAAATTATAAAATTAACCCACAGACCCAAGAAATTCAGAGTCCCAAGCTAAATGAATACAAAGAAAATTACACACCAACACAAAGTCAAACTGATGAAAACAAATACAAAAGAAAAAATGTAACCAAAACTTCTGAGAAAAGATACATTTATGGGAATAATAAGAATTATGAAAGACTTTCATAAGAAAAAATTAGGTAAAAAAATTAAAGGGCCAATATATTTAGAGTGCTAAAAGGAAAAATAAACCTGTCAATCTAGAATTCTATAGCTAGCAAAAAATTTTTTATTAAGTAAGAATATTTTCAGGTAAAAATTGATAGAATTTATTTCCAACAAACTTATATTACAAAATGCTAAAGGAAGTTTTTCAAGTTGAAGAGAAATTCTCTATGAAAATTTAGATCTATGGGAAGGAAAGAGCACTGAAAATAGTAAATATATGCATAAAATAGTTTTATTAAATTCTTTAAAGTAATTTAAATAAGTTTTCAAAGTTTATAATGCATATAAAAGATATGTAAATATATATTTTATGTAAAATATATGTAATAATAGCATAAGGAACAGAGTAAGTGGAACTGAACTGTTTAATATTATTGTTTTACATGAAGAGATATAATATGATTTCAAGGAAGATTGTTATAAATTAGGGATATATACGGTAAGCCCTACAGCTATCTGTACAAAAATAACATGAAGTACAGGTAACCACAAGTAGAGGGGATAGAATGGTATTTCAAGTATACCCAAGTATCCAAGTATTTTAATGATATGAAGTACAGCTAACCACAAGTAGAGGGGATAGAATGGTATTTCAATATATGTTCAATTACCTCCCTCCCCAAATGCAATACAGCAGAAATAAAGAAACAAAGGACAAAGGAGGCAAATACAAAACAAATAGTAAGACAGACTTAAACCCAAGTATATTATAACATTAAATGTAAGTAGACTACACATTCCATTTAATAAGCAGAATTTGTCAGACTAGATACATAAGCATTTTTGCTCTTTACTGTTAACTAAATATAAAGCCACTGAAAGTTTAAATGTAAAAGAATGGAAAATGATGTACTATACAGTTTAAGCAGAAGAAAATTGGTTGTATAATATCAGGCAAAATTGACTTAAAAGCAGATTACAATTCAAGATAAAGAGGCTCGTTTTATAATGCTAAAAGTTTCAATTCAAGTAAGATGAAAACATGGGGGGTAGGGAGGGAAAAATAATGAAACAAGAAGGGATCGGGAAGGAGACAAAC
Source organism: Ailurus styani (assembly GCA_002007465.1). Lineage (NCBI taxonomy): Eukaryota > Metazoa > Chordata > Mammalia > Carnivora > Ailuridae > Ailurus > Ailurus styani. The sequence goes on from LNAC01001251.1 coordinate 71,172, forward strand.
CATAAGAGACTCTTAATCTCACAAAACGAACTGAGGGTTACTGGGGGGTGGGAGGGTAAGGGATAGGGTAGATGGGTTATGGATGTTGGGGAGGGTTTGTGCTATGGTGAGTGCTGTGAAAGGTGTAAGCCTGAGGATTGACATACCTGTACCCCTGGGGCAAATAATAAAAATTTTTAAAAAAATCTAAAAAAAAAAAACCAAACAGAGAGGAGGCAAACCATAAGAGACTCTTAAATGTAAAAAACAAACTAGGGTTGCTAGAGGGAAAGTGGGTAAGGAGATGGGGTAATTGGGTGATGGGTATTAAAGGCACTTGATGTAATGAGCACTGGGTGTTACATGCAACTGATGAATCATTAAATTCTACCCATGAAATTAATAGTACAGTATATGCTACCTAAATTGAATTTAAATTAAAAATTTAAGGAAAAATATATAAAAATTACAAATGTGTATATACCTAATAACAGATCTTTGAAATACACAAAGCAAAATTGACAGAAATAAAAGGAAAAATAGAGAAAAAAATTTCTAATTACAATTGTGGTTTAACAGTTCTATCAGTGGCTGATAGGAGAGTCAGATAAAAAATCTTTAAAGATATGGTAAAGTTCATCATTGATCAACTTGACCTAAGTGATAATCAAAAATACACTCCAAACCCCAAGAAATATTAATTTGAAGTGCACATGGAATATCTACCCAGATAGACTATATCAGGGCCATAAAACAAGTCTGAATACATTTTGAAGGGCTGAAATACAGTCTATGTTTTCTAACCATAATGGAATTAAATTATAAATTAAGAGCAATAATAAATATAGAAAATCACCAAGCACTTGAAAAGTAAACAACACACTTAAAATAACCAATGGGTCACAAAAACGTCATAAGGGAAATTAAACAGTAGTGCAAAATATTTTAACAACATATCAAAATTTGTGGGCTACAGCTAAAGCAATGCATAGAGAGAAGCTTATACATGTGAGTTTTATGAAAAAAGTTTTAAAAATCAGTGGTTTTAAGTTTCCATCTTAAGATCTAGAAATAAAGGAGAAAATTAATTCCAAAGTAAGTAGAAGAATGGAATTAAAGAGCAGAAATTAAAGAAAAAGAGAAAAATCAACAAAACCACAGTCTGGTTCTAAAAATTAATAAAATTGATACACCTCTTTCCCCTACAAGCATGACAAAACAGGAGAAAGTAAACATGAATAACCAATATAATAAAAGGGGACAAGTCCTACAGAATTGAAAGGAAAATAAAAGGATATTATGAATAATTTTACACATATGTTGGTATATTGTGACAATTGTTATTTTGACAATCTAGAGAAAATGGAAAGATTGTGAAAATAGAAAATTTGAATAGAACCATATTCATTAAAAATTAAATGTGAAATAAAAAACAAAGGAAACTTCAGACCCAGACTTCTTTCCTGTGTAATTCTATCAAATATTTAAGGAATATAATAAATGTTATATGAACATTTTCAGAAAATGGAGCATTAGGGAATACTTCAATACATTTTAGGAGGTAAACAAAACACGATATAAGAACTTGACAAGGAAATTACAAGAAAGAAAATTACAAGATCAATATCTATCATAAACACAGACCCAATTATCCCTATTAAAATATTAGCAAACTGATTCCAGCAATATACAAATTTGATAGTACATCATAACCAAGTGGGGTTTATTCCAGGAATAAAAAGTAGTTTAACACTGAAAAATAAGTCACTTGGTATACTCCATTAATAGACTGAAGGAGAAAAATCATGTGATTACCTAACTATATGAAAAAAATGATGACCAAATTCAATACTATCTGGATAATTTTCAACAGTTGGTAAAGGAAACTTATGGAAAACCTACAGTTAATATGATACTTAGTTATGAAAGATTGAATACTTTCCTCCTAAGATCAGAAACAAGGCAAGGATGTTTGCTTAATTCTATTGAATATTGTATCAGAGGTCCTAGCCAATGCGAGATCAGAAAAAAATAACTTCTACAAAAATTACTAGGTTTTGATTATATGTTTTCTAACAAATTGATTTATATATATACATATATATGTGTGTGTATATATATATATATATATATATATATATATATGAAAATAATACGGAACAGCCAGAACCACTGTGGAAGCAGTATTGGAGGACTTATACTACTTCAAGACTTATTATAAAGTTATTATGACAGTGTTGACACAAAGATATGAGATTGATATGATAATCAAATAGATTAATGAAAGAGAAAAGAAAATCCAGAAATACATCCACACGTAAAGAGTTGACTGATATTTGACAAAGTTGCCAAGGCAATTCAATTTGTAAAAGAGTCTTTTCAACAAATTCTGGAACCAAATATCCATACGTGAAAAAATAAATCTTGATCTCTACTTCACACCATATACAATTACTGTCTGTGTTGGATCACAGACCTAAAATTAAAAGTTAAGTCTATAAAACAAAGCACTAACCATGAATAAGATTGCTAATTTTGAGTTTATAACTAAATTTTGCTTTTATTATGTTCAGTTAGCCAACATACAGTACATAAGTTTTTGTTGTAGTATTCAATGATTTATTAGTTACTTTATATGCAACTAAAAATTTCTTTTTATCAAAACAGCTATAAGAAAATCAAAAGGCAAGCCACAAAATTGGCCAATATTTTCACTATGTTTGTATGACAAATGACTTGTACTTGAAATATACAAATGGCTAGTACAAATAATCAAAAAATTCAATAAAAATGGACAAAAGACAATAACAGAAAATTTATAGAAGGTGTATGCACAAACAGTAGGTGTGTAAAACGTTGCTCAATGTCAGTAATCAGAAAAATGCAAATTAAAGCCACAAATGACCACTTTACACATATTGGAATGGTTAAAAGAAAAAAAGAATGGTAGTTTCAAGAGTTGATCAGGATGTGGAACAACTGAGAAGTGTCTTACAGCATCGGTGATAGTATAAAATGGTACAATTACTTTGGAAAACAATTTGGCAAGTTCTATTAAACATACGTTTACCTTATAGCCCAGAAATTCTACTTTTAGTTTAAGAAATATTCATAGCAGCTTGATTTATAATAGCAAAAAATAAATAAATAAAAGGAAGCAACTCAAGTGTCCCCAGATAGTTAAACTTTAGTGTATTCATGCAATGGAATATTAGCAAATAGAAAGGAATTCACAGCTCATGAACACAATACAAATGAATCTCAAAAACATGTTGAGCCAAGCAAGTCAGACACATAGAATATATATTACATCATTTCACTTATATGAATTTCTAGAACAGTAAATTTGATCCAAGGTAATCAAAATCAAACAGTGGTTTTCTCAGTGGAGGACCTGTAAGGGTTTTACCTGGAAAGAGCACAAGGGAACTTTCTGAGATTATAAAAATATTCTGTATCTTGGTTAAGGTGATGGTTATTCTGATGCACACATGTCAGATATCATCTGTGTATTTAATATATGCATTTTATTTTAGGTAAATTATACCTCATTAAAAAGTTTTGGAAAAATAAATCAACCGTAACCAATGGTTCCAAATAGAGTATAGCTGGTTTTCTTGATTTCCTCCATAATTTGAACTAAATATTCTGGAGACTAGAATTTATTGGCCAGTCTGAGGTCTCTGGTTGCCTGGCAACCTGGCCTGTTTGTGCGCAAATTAAAGCTACTAATTTTGAGCCCGAGAGTGAAGGAAGAATTATTATGGTAACACAGGAGTCATTGAGAGTACACGGGTGGGAAGATTCTTCTGAGGTCGCCTATTCAGGTTGTCACCGGAGATTTAGCTTCCTGAATCATCATTATATTCCACACCCTAGAAGTGTGTTTGGCATGTTGCATATTCCTAGAAGGGTCAGTAATATTAGGAAAATAATTATCCTTCATTCCTAGATTAAATCTTATTGAGATTTTTGGTTTCAGGGTCTAGATTTATAGGAACTTACTGGGTAAGGGGTAAACAACACAGAATTTAGAATTAAAAAGATCTGTATTCTCGCTCTGATACTTGATTTCTTGGGCAAGTTATTACCTTCCTAATCTTCTGCCTTTGGCTCTGTAAAGTGGGGGTAATTATGTACCCTCATCAGATGGTTATGAGACCATAGGATGATGATGCATATTCTTGTGAGGCACTGTAGAGTGTTAAGTTAATCCACTGCTATATCTGGAGGAAGTTCTGATGACCTAGGTCTTCCTGAGCCTGCAAATGGCTTTCTCCTGTGCAAACTTACTAGAATGCTTTGCCTGGGAGCCAAATACCTATTAACTCCCTACCAATCTGCATGTGGATTCTGAGCAGTGATGTGAAACCAGAGACTCTGTGAACTCTGGATCCTAATGGGCCTTCTAATCATAGTCATCACTCTCATTTCTAAAACCTGCTCTGGAGGTCAAATTGGACTGCTTTCTTGATTTTCTCTCCAAAGAAGGGGTATGGTCTTTTCCCTGGACATTTGAGGCTTGGTGGCAACTCCACATGGCCACTCCCAGAGAACAGACTTGATATCATCTAGTTTGAGACTTTGTTCCTACACCTTACACCCAGGCATTGTTGAAGGTTTCTGAGAAAGCTGCCTTTCCTATCTGTACAGATGTGGAATGAAAAGAGGTGGGTACTGGGATCTCTTTTCCCTGAGCAAGTTAGGTGTCCTTACTCAATACCCGTGGTCCCAGGGCTTATCCCAATCATATTTGTTTAATTTGGCTAATTAAACTAATTTGTTTCATTGTTGTCTCCCTATACGTAGTTATCGTCTGACTAGCAGTGAACAGTCTCCAAAGGACTTTTGACCTAATCAAGTCCATACCCCTAGATTTTTAGCATACTAAACGCTCAGTGAAAAGACGAAAATTCTCACCTTCCTAGATTGACATTATACCCTGTTGCTTATTCCTCTGTACGGTGGACACAGTTGTCCCTATGGTCCATTGAGTGTTCTGTCTCCATTTCTCTGCTTATCCTCTCTGTGTCTGTGTTTCTCCTGTCAAACTTGGAATTCACTGAAGAAGATATTCATGTATCCATACCAGAGTAGGAACACCTGATTATGGATGAGGATTATTTTTCCTTTACAGATCACTAGTCATATCTTTCTCATTTTATTAAGGTCTCCTAGAAGGTAGGAGCCATGTCAGAAGAGCAGTGTGGAAATCCATGGGAGGCCATCAGCTTGGTGATCATGTTTCCCAATAGACAGGGAATCCCTAGGCTTTGTAACCATATCTACATCACAAGTGGGAAATATCTGATGATTCTTCATGCAGACTTATGTATATCTCCTTATCAAAGTAAGGATACCACTGGGTGTGTGTTTCTCCCTCTCCACCACGCTGAAACTATTGGTCTCTTAACCATTGCTGTTGGTTCATAAACTGGCTCCCATACATAGAAAGCAAGAAGAGACCAAGGAAAGAGACAGGCCACTCAAGATGGGTAGGTGGCAGGTTTAAAAAGCAAGGGACCTACTTATGAGATTTTGTCTTGGTGGCCACAAGGTAAGTACCCATCTGCCAAATTTTAAAAGTTTATATAGAGGCCTTAACAGGGTTCAGTCTTGTATACTGTCCATATGGGCCCAGTAATACCTTACTCTCTCAAGGCTGTTTACTTGGAACAGCTCTCACTATGGGGATGGTGGGCAGAATGTACATTCCAGGGACAGAAGAAGGGATAAGGAAAGCCTCAATGTCCCCAGCCAACTCACAGGTTAACTGGTGGTCACATCCTTTCAATGGCGTCCTCCAACAATTGCCCAAGGCCTAAAGGAAGAAGATAGGGTTCAGGATGGGGTTGAAGACTTAAAACTGAGCAATGCCCCGCTTCATCAGTCGGAGGGCTCCATCCCGGATCTGTTTGGTCTTCATGCCATAGATGATGGGATTGAGCATGGGTGGTACAACAAGGTAGAGGTCAGCCAGGAGGATGTGGACGTGCCGGGGTACATGCTGTCCAAAGCGCTGTGTGTAGAATGAAAAGAGTCCTGGTGTATAGAAGAGAAGGATGACACCAAGGTGGGAGCCACAAGTGCCAAATGTCTTAGCCCTTGCCTCTTTGGAGGAAAGGCCTAACACAGCCCGGAGAATGAGTGCATAGGAGACAGCAATGCAAATGGAGTCTGTGCCCACCACCAGTGTGGCAGCAGTGATGCCGTAGATGTTGTTTGGCCGTGTGCCCCCACAAGCCAGCTTCACCACAGCCATGTGCTCACAGTAGGAGTGGGCCACCACTCGGCTACAGTAGCTCAACCTTGCCAGTAAGCAAGTGAGTGGGGTCATGAGCCCCAAGCCACGAAACACAGCAGCAGCTGCCAGCTTACCCACAGTCTCTGGGGGCAACAATGACTCATAGTGCAGTGGCCGGCAAATGGCCAAGTAGCGGTCCAAGGCCATTGCTAGTAGGATACCAGATTCGACAGCTGAAAAGCCATGGATAAAGAACATCTGGGTAGCACAGGCCCCAAAGTTGATCTCAGTAGCATTGGTCCAAAAAAGTGCAAGGAGCTTGGGCACAGTAGAAGTGCAGAGTACCAGGTCAATGATGGACAGCATGCTTAGGAACAGGTACATGGGCTGGTGCAGGGCAGGCTCTGATCGCACCACCAGTAGCACTGCCATGTTGCCAAGCACTGCCAGGGCATACATGGAGCTGAAGGGAAATGCAATCCAAAAGTGGTATGCCTCCAGGCCAGGAATTCCCATAAGGAAGAAAGAGTTTGGGTTCTGATGACTGTGGTTTGTGAACTGCATGGTCAGGTCCAGGTAGGGTAGGTAGAGAAGACCTTACTAGCCTGCTCTGAACCCCAGGAAGCCCTGAGAGATGAAGCCATTGGGATTCATTCTTATGCTGTGGCTAAAATGAAGTGGGCAGCAGAAAATATTTGAGTTAGATCTCATGAGAAATACCCAGGATAAGGTTGTAGAGCATTAGGAAGTGATGTAAGGCAGGAGGTGAAGTTATTACCAGGGATCAAAGGAGTCCTTTCCATTTGTGTCTGATTCAATGATGTCTAGGCTGGGGCTGTAGGGTGAGTGGCATGGCTATAGAACTCTCTCCATGGTGAAGGTAAGTGACTAGAGAATCTTACCAGTCTTCCATCTGCCTGTGAATCCTATTCTGCCTAAACTCTCATTTCTTTCTGATCCATCTGCCTATGTGACAATAAAAGAGTGATGTAATGATGAAAGTTCAGGCAGATTGGATGGAAGACTCAAATGTAGTTAGTTTTCAAGATGGGAAGATCAGGACTGAGAAGTAATAGAAAGGAAAGTGGGGGATATTTGATGGGTTTTCCAGGCCACTGAGCCCATGGTTACTCATGGATGAGGCTGAGAACTCAGCTTCTGACCCAGAACCACCACCACATGGTGAGGGCCTGAGTCTCTTAGAGCCTTCTAAAGACATAATATTGCCTGTCTCATGTTAGTACTAGGATCCTGTGCTTGTTGTAGGTATCTGTGTGGATACTAATAGAAATAGTGAGATCAAGCAGAATTGGTCAGTGGCAGAGGTCAGGCTAATTTGGCCATAATATGTGATCCGATAAAGTTATTGAGGGATGAAAACACAGTCTCACAAAAATCAAAGGTACATAAAGACAGCATGAGAAGTGACTTTTAATCACTGGGGACACAACTGTTAACTGTAAGCAAATGTTAACAATGTCCACTGCATCTCTTTGTCTATTATCCACACTTTCTATATCCCCTGATCTTCCCTTACCTACATGTACCTTCTCATACTCTCTTATTCACTAGTCAGCCAGTAATTGAGAATTTGAGAAAGAATTTGATTAAATAAGAAAGTCTGGAAGGGGACAGTAGAGGGACAGGAGGATGAAAAGGAAAGTTGAGAACCAGAACCAGGAATAGACATAGGAGAGAGAAGGAGTATCTTTCTCACACTGATTTCTAATATAGTGGGATTGGACTGTGTTCTGGTTGCTAGTTGGGACAGAGAGTGGAACTAACTGAAACCTCTGGAGATAGCCCATGTATATCCCTAACATTAAGCTGAAATACTCCTTACAATCCCTTACATCAGCTATCCATACCCAGAAAGAAAGAGGCAAGAAGAGACAAAGTAAGGTCTTCTAATGTGGTCTTGGTGAAGGAACCCTGGACCAGTGGCTGTCACTGTGATATTGAGACAATCATCTTGTCCCTTTATGTCTCATCATTCCTTCTTCCATGTGTTTCCTATTTTTTTCTTCTCTGCTATATCCTCTCCCTGAATTTCTATCATTCAGCTTGGGATCAAGTATATCCAGAGGGTATTTCAGTTTTGGTGGTGGCTGAAGGGTCAGGGACAGAGAACAATCTGGGAGGGGGGTCCTTGTAAAATGGTATATGTAAACCTGTTCCATTCTATGAATGAGCACACTATGTGCTTAGTTCAACATATAACTGTATGTCTATATATGTTGCTGTATAAAATGCATGAACAAGGCTGTACTCAGAAGACACAGGTACATACATTTAGTTAAGACATTGTTTTGGAGTGTCCATACTTCAATGCCCTTTCTTTGGTGTGGAGAAAATTGAGAGCTGAATAATCCAGATATAAATGGGACAGCCTTGCTTTCCCCCTTTTTCCTTCTTCCACTCAGCCTTTTAATAAATGAATCGAGTTTCCTCAGCCCCTGAGTTGCCTCTCAAAGAATGTTCACTCTTTGTAGTTACCATAGCACAATGACTGCATGCTCCCCTTGCCTCAGACCCATTTGCACAGATAGAGAAAATGACGTTGGAAAAGCATATCTTGAACACAGTATGCCCAGATTCTAAGAGATCAAGGTGAAAGCCTTTGGGATCATCAATTCCTGTCCTCAATAATATTCGACTTAGATCTCATAAAAATAGGTCTAGGATAAGACTGTAGGGCACTGGGAAGTGATACAAGGCAGGAGGTGGATTACCACTGCCAGCATTCAAAGGAGCTCTTGCCACTTCTGATTCAGTGATCCCTAGGCTGTGGGCTGGGAGGTGAGCATGGCTACAGAACCCTCTCCATGGTGGAGGTGAGTGGCTAGAGACTCTTACAGCTTTTTCTCTTTACGTGTGAATGCTCTTGTGCTATACTGTTATTTTCTTGGATTCATCTATCTCTAGAGAAATGGCAAGGAGAGACTCTCAGCCTCTTCCATATGACTCACCCAGAATAATTCTACTTTCTGTCCCTCTCATTGTTCTGAATTGCCTTAGCATTTGGTATTAAAAAAAGACCTTACCTAAAATATGTTAGAACAGGAGCTCAGGCAGAGGAACAAAGCTGTCTCATGAGGAGAGGAACAAGTTGTTCATTGCTGGAAGTGCTCACGTGTATCTGGAAGCTACTTGCCAAGGATGCAACCTTTATTAGTGGAAGAATAAGAGCAGCCCATTTCCAATTTCAGCTATCCTTTTCTTTTCCTTATTATGTTAGTCACCATACAGTACATCATCAGTTATTGATGTAGTGTTCCGTGACTCATTGTTTGTGTATAACATCCAGTGCTCCATGAAAATCTCAGTTCTCTTAACTCACCAACTATGCGATCTCAGTCAAGTCACCCAACCTTTATCAAACTGTTGAGAGCACTACATGATGCATAGCAATGATCAAAAAGTGTGATTTATTTGTAAGTCCCTTTTATCTGAAGTAAAGACCACTTCAGTGAGGTAATGATCTTAGTGCAGCCAGGTCTTTGGCCTGCTAGTAGTGTGCATATTATGGGGTTGAATACACAGACACACTTACCAGGTCTGGGGAAGGGAGCGGTAGTGAAATCTCAGGTCCTGCAGGGATTAGTGTGTGGGGAGCAAAAAGGCTGGAGTATTTATCCTATTATTAAGGCCTTAACAGAGAGTAAAAATTCCCTGGGGATGAAGACATTTAAAAAGAACTTTGAGATTCTGGAAAGAGGCAGAAAACGGAAACTAGGATATTTGGCTAAGGTAGGGGGAAAAACAGGGTAATAGAGAGTTACCCTGAGAGCTCAGAGTGGATAGGAAGGGGGTGGATGGACAGACCCCTGCACACAAATAATCCTAAAGGCTTTCTGGCATAGGAACACAATTTAGGAAATTTTGCTTTTTCTCCTGGGCCTTCCATGTGTCCCATATATTTACTTATCAATGTTTCTTTTGGTTAAACTACTTAGCTTACTCTGTCAGTTTTTCACTGTAAAATGGGGAGGCAATAAATATTAAATGAGATGACATATGCAAGGCACTTATCGTTTTGCCTGGTCTGGGTCAAGCGCTTGGTAAAAAGTTTTTATTTTATTATATAATTCAATGATTATTGACTGAACATCTATTATACACAAAGAATTATGCTAGATGTAAGGGCATAGAGTTGAAGGATCACACCTTTTGTTCATAGTCTGCTTTGGGATGGACAGATATAAAAAATTAGTTATAACTTAATGAGAGACCTATAGGTATAAAAAAGACACAGGCTCATTCAGCAGAAAAGTGGTTAGTGCTATAAAACTTAGTCAAAGATTCAGAAATAGAAGGTAGGCTTGGAGGAAGGTGCACATGAAGGAGAGAAGACAGCAGGTGTAAAACATGGCAGACAAGGGGTAATGGGCATTTTCTAGCAACCAGTGAAGCCCAGTTCGAAGTTAACATTTAAAAATTTTATTTGACTAGTTGACACACAGTGTTACATTAACTTCTGGTGTACAACATAGTGATTCAACATCTCTATACATTATACCATGCTCACCACAAGTGTAGCTACTATCTGTCATCACACAGCTCTATTACAATATCATTGACTATATTCCCTATGCTCTGCTTTATTCCTGTGACTTATTCAAGCCTGACTCTCCCACTCCCCTTCACCCATTTTGCCCATCCCCTCACCCCAGCCCAATAGAACAGAGAGCCCAGAAATGAACTCTTGCCTACATGATCAATTAATCTACAAAGAAGACAAGAATGTACAATGGTGAAAAGACAGTCTCTTCAATAAATGGTATTGGACATCAACATGCAAAAGAATGAAACTGGATTGTTTTTTAACAGCAGACACAAAAATAAACTCAAAATGGATTAAAGACCTAAATGTGAGACCTGAAGTCATAAAAATCCTAGAAGAGAACACAGGCAGTAATTTCTTTGACACTGAGTGCAGAAACATTTTTATAGGTATGTCTCCTAAGACAAGGGAAACAAAAGCAAAAATAAAATATTGAGACTGCCTCAAAATAAACTTTTGTAAAGTGAAAGAAATCATTATCAAAACAAAAAGCAACCTACTAAATAGAAGATATTTACAAATGATATATCCAATAATACACAAATAATGAATCATGGAATACTACATCAAAAACCAATGATATACTGTGTGGTGACTAACATAATAAAAAAATTTAAAAAGGGGATTAATATCCAAAATATATGAAGAACTTATACAACACCAAAAAAAACCCCAATTAAAAAAATGGACCGGGAAACTGAGGAGGTATATTTCCAAAGAAGAAATACAGATGGCCAGAAATATGGAGATATGTAATCATCACTAATCAGGGAAATGCAAATTAAAGATAATCTGAGCCGTAGTGAGTATCCTTTCTCTCCTTTCATTCACACATTTTACCAAATGCTGTTGTGTGTGATACTGTCACTTTAAATCTTACTTGTGTAACCTTAGTCAAGTAACAGCTCTTAGCCTCTTGTTCCCCATCTGTAAAAATGGGGAGGGTTGTCATGAGGTAGTACATATAAGATGTTTGATACAGTGCATGTGACATGACAAATCTTCACTGATTGTTGTTATGATCATTATGTTATCTTTCAGTCATCTTCCTACACAGTGGGTTTTGTGAAGGCAGATACCAGGGTGAATTAGTCTGACAGTACTCAAAAGAAAATCATAATGATGTAAGGTATAGGGAGAAGACTGTTGAATGAGAAGATGGGATTCTAATTAAATGTAGGGAAGTCAGACATGAAGCTTGATTTCAGACAATAAGTCAACAAACCCACTCATGATTCAATTTTTTTCTGACATGGTCTTAGAGATAAAAAGACTAGAAAAGATTCTTGCAAATGCAAATCAAAACTACAACGATATCACCTCACACCTGTCAGAATGGCTAAAATCAACCACACAAGAAACAACAGGTGTTGGCGAGGATGTGGAGAAAGGGGAACGCTCCTACACCATTGGTGGGAATGAAAGCTGGTGCAGCCACTCTGGAAAACAGTATGTAGGTTCCTCAAAAAGTTGAAAATAGAGCTACCCTATGACCCAGCAATTGCACTACCTAGGTATTTACCCTAAAGATACAAATGTAGTGATCCGAAGAGGAATGTGCACCGAAATGTTTATAGCAGCAATGTCCACAATAGCCAAACTATGCAAAGAGACTAGATGTCCATCAACAGATGAATGGATGAAGATGTGGTATATATACACAGTGGAATACTATGTAGCCATCAAAAAACCTGAAATCTTGCCATTTGCAACAACATGGATGGAACTAGAGGGCATTATGTTAAGCAAAATAAGTCAATCAGAGAAAGACAGTTATCATATGATCTCTCAGAAATGAAGAATTTGAGAGGCAGGGCGGGAGTTCATGGGGGAAGGAAGGGAAAAATGAAAAAAGATGGGACCGGGGAGGGAGACAAACTGTAAGAGACCCTTAATCTCAGGAAACAAACTGAGGGCTGCTGGTGGGGGAAAGGGGAGGGATAGGGTAGCTGGGTGATGGACATTGGGGAGGGTATGTGCTATGGTGAGTGCTGTGAATCAGCACATAAGACTGATGATTCACAGATCTATACCCCTGAAACAAATAATACATTATATGTTAATAAAAAAAACTAATGATGTACTATACCCAGTTTAACTGAATTTAAACAAAAAAAAGAACAGATATACAAACTATATTAAAATACATGCAGAAAAGTATTTAAAGAAACAAAGATGTTTCTGAAAGTGGAAAGAAAAAAGAACAAAGTTTTTTTTTTAAATAACTATATAATTTTCTGTATTTGCCTTGTGAAGTCTGTCACTTAATGGTTAAATTGATAATGGAGTACTGTTTCACAATCATCTATGGTCCTATTTGACCAAGTGTTTTAAAACCTTTTTGATTTTTAAAAAAAATTTTAAAAAAGATTTTGTTTATTGATTTGAGAGACAGAGAGCACAAGCAAGGGGAGCAGTAGGCAGAGAAAGAAGGAGAAGCAGGCTCTCCGCTGAGCAGGGAGCCTGACGCGGGTCTCGCTCGATCCTAGGACACCGGGATCATGACCTAAGCTGAGGGCAGATGCTTAACCGACTGAGCCCAGTGCCCCAAACTTTTTGATATTTTGGACAAACTTCCCAAAATCAAATTCTAAATGAAGTCTTTTGACATAAAAGTAACAGGATTTTCTAAAAGGTCCCTGGAAAATCACACAAACAAAAATCGTTTTTTTCCTCCTTCTAAAAAAAGAGATGTTTCACTAATTAGGCTTATTTGATATGCTAAATTAGTTGGGAAACACTCTCAGAAAGTAATACTAAACCTTTTTTAAATTATGTTCAATTAGCCACTGTATAGTACCTCACTAGTTTTTGATGTGGTGTTAATGATTCATTAATTGTGTATAACACCCAATGTTCATCACAACACGTGCCCTCCTCAGTGCCTATCACCATGTTACCCCATCCTCTCACCCTATCCCCTCTGAAACCCTCAGTTTGTTAATACTAAGCCTTTTTCATTTTGTTTATGTGCTTTACAAATTATATGAAATTCCTAGAAATCTAATATGTCTTGGTATAATGTTATCAGTGGTAATTCCAGTTATTATCTTAAAATCATGTGTCAGAAGAATAAAAAAAATTGTCAATTGCAAAAAAAACCCACCTTTTTTTTGATTACCAGTAGTTAATGATACTGTATTCTATACTACAAATAGTAGATCTTATGTTTTTACCATGAAAAAAATGTTAACAATGTTATTAGAATGTGAGGATTATTTCACAGTATAGATGTATATCAAAAAGTCAAATTGTACACCTTAAACATACAATTTTGTTTGTCAATTATACCTCAGTAAAGACAGAAAAATTGATTATTGGTGGTGTTTTCAATAAAGGATATTGGAAAAACTAGATATCTACACGCAAAAGAATGAAGTTGGACTCTCACAACTTACATCATATAAAAAAATTAACTCAAGTTGATCAAAAACCTAAACAGAAGCTCTAAAATTATAAATTCATAGAAGAAAATGTAGGTAAAAAGCTCATGACATTTGATTTGGGAATGTTTTATTGAATAGGACACTTAAAATACAGATAAGAAAAAATAAATTGAACCTCATGAAAATTAAAACCTTTAGGTCAAAGGACTTTATCAAGAGAATGGGAGAAAGTATTTGCAAGTCATATCTGATAAGGGATTGATATCTAGAATATGAAACAATTCTTACAATGCAACAAAAAACGATGTAATTCAAAATGGGCAAAGGACTTGAATAGACATTTCTCCAAAGAAGATATACAAATGGCAAATTAGCTCAAGAGAAGATGCTCAACCTCGCTAATTATTAGGGGAAAGCAAATAAAAACACCATGAGTTACTATTTCATATCCATTAGGATAGCTATTATCAAAAACCAGACAATACTGTTAATGAAGTGTTGAAATAGGAATCCTATACCTTGTTGATGGGAATGCAAAATCGTACAGCTGGTGTGGAAAATGGTATGGTAGGTAGTTCCTCAAAAAATATTAAACATAAAATTACCATGATCTTTCCCTAATTCAAGCTGGGTATCTTCCTCTCTGACTGCTCCCAACATGAGCTTGTGAACCTCAAATTAGGACCACCACCTATCTCTGTCTCTGCAGTGTAACTCAGACTTCAACACAAGCTCTGTGTAGAAGGTTCACCCAAAACCAGTGTGTTCTGAAGACTCCAGGTGAAGACAATTGAGTGCTTGTTCCTGGAAGGGCAAGAACTAGCACATCTAATACAGAATCTGGATGTTTCTGTGGGATGAGACTGAGAAGTATACAGTCTCAGTAGGAGCTGCTGGACTGTTTCATGGAGAATTAGTTCAGGTTAAATGACAGAGCAACCCCTGTGAAAACCAAATTCCCCTCTCAGGGCTATGGCAGAATAGCAGATGCTGAGACCAGTCATAGTGGAAAGCATCCCCTTTGGTATTGTTATTAATGGTTGATAGTTACTGAGTAACAACAACATGGATGAGTATAGCTCAGTGATCTCACTGGATCCCAAATTGTGAGAGGTAGGCAGGATAATTGTCCCCACATGTTAGATAAGGAAACAATCCAAGAAACAGAGGTTAAGTGTCTCATCAAGGTCACAAATTGGGATTTAAACCTAATCTCCCACTCATAATCTCAACTCCCAGCTCTGTCCACAAAATGAAACAAAATATCAAAACTCCAAACCAAATTAAAAAAAAAAGATACCCTTGACCTAGTTATAACTGAACCCCAGCTTTCTAAGTCACAATCCAAATACACACAGCAGGCATCCATTTACATATTCTGAGGCAGTTCTATTTCTCAGTAGGTACTGTAGGGAAGGAAGGTGAGGGTGGAAAAAGGCCCCGTGATTGCAAAGCCAGACTATACTCTACCTCAGGGGAAGCACTGAATGCCACAGAGCAGTGAGGGAATAGGGTCTGTAGGATGCCAGGAGCAGGAAATCCCGAAGACCAGAGACTGGGACAGAAGTCCCTAGAGTGACTTCCGGGGACACCAGGCCAATCTTGGGTCCCTTTCAGGATGTTCCTCAGGGATTGTGCCTGCTGTTTCTTTTCTTTTGGGAAAAGAGTAGGTGGTTATGAGGATATATGCAGACCTCTCCTTTCCAGCTCCCTCTTTCCCAGCCTTCACTCACTAAGAGGAAAACTGCATCGGGTTCTCCTAAAACCAACGGAAAATGAACTGAGCCTCCGGCTGGGGGGTAAGAGCACATTGGGCTGTTGGTGGTAGGGAAGACCAGTCAGGGGGGTGGCATGAATGGGGTGAGGAGCAAGTAGACAAAGGAGGGGTACTTATGCTAGGTCAGCTGGCTCCTAGAGGGCTGGAACAGGGTACCTGGGGGACATAAGGAAAGCAGCCATGTGAGCTAGGCTGACAGAGAAACCTAGAATAATCAGGATAATGGCACAAATCAGACTGAAAATAGTAATGACTAGAAGGAACACCCAGAGGCTGTGTGGAGAGCCACTAGGAGTGTGTGTAATGTTTGAAGGGAACAGGCTAGGATAGTGTATATGGGGAAGTGAGCTTTGGGCATGGGCAGAGGCCCTTCCTCAGTACCTCTCAAGTCCAAACAATTTCTCTCTATCCCAGGCATTATCACCTCCTGATTCTCTTGTCTTCTAGCATTCTCATCCTGTGTGTCTGCCTATTGAATAGTGGACGTGCTTTCTATCCTCCTGAAGGCTTTATCTTCTACAAATTTCAGATTTCATGGGAAGCCATGCCGCCATTTGAAGAAACCCTTTTCTGCTTCCCAGGGCTGTGCTTCTGTACTGTGCATTAGGGACCACTTTAAGAAAGCCTTAACTAAATAACCCAGACCAGGTTAGTTAATCCCTTATTAGTGCCACTTGCTTTCCTCCTACTTCACACTCTGGCCTCACCACAGTCAGAGCTGCTGTGGTAGTCCTGGGACAAAAAGGAAAAATCTGAAATAGGGAGATGGAAGGACCAGGTCAGTTATACTTGCTTATTAAATGTTTTAGCAACAACTAGGTCTATCATTGCAATATGGTCCTGAAAACAGAATCCTGGAGTGGGGGTCAGAAGTTGTGGAATCTAATCCTAGCTCTGCTACTTACTTCTTCCCTGACCATTTGGGGACTCAGTTTCCCAATTATATCTTTCTAAAGTCCTCTTGAGTTAAAAGGGTAGCCTACCAAATAGTTTATAATACTGACTGAATATTCTAGGTACAGAGCCACATGCACTTTTGGGGGAGACAAAGAAATAAGTGACTCAGACTTCCTTTTGTCATTTGTTGATGTCTTGACTATGAAAACAGAAAGCATAGTACAAGGACATGTAAGGACTAGATAAAACACTCATACCAAGCAGGTTAAGGGTGCTGGGGCAGGAGGAGACTAGATAAGCAGGGTTGGATTGTGAAGAGAACTAGAGCTATATTTCAGTTAAACCTGGAAAGAAGGAAGCTTGATGAATTATTAAGGCATTTAAACAGAATCGGCAAGCTGTGAGGATGACGTGTATGGGCAAATAAACCCTAGAGCCAGAGATGGGCAGCAGGAGCATACAGAAAATAAGGGAGACGGGCACTCAGGGAAGAGGAGAGACCTGTTTGAAATCTGATCTATGTAATTAAAATAGATGGAGGATTTCATAGAATTTCCTTCTGTTGATGTGCTTAAAAGTGGAAGATACTCAGTAAACTTCAATTTGAATTAGATGGTAGTATATTACACACCAGCAGGAGAGGAGAAACTTTCTTCAGAGAGTCGTATTAGGAATGTTCAGTAGAGTCTGAATATATAAATAAGTCACAGCCCTTGTATTAGCAGTACTTAGTCTGTCAAATGGACAGACATATGCACTGGCACCATGGATCAGACTCTTCTTATGTTATTTAATTCAGGGCAGGAACAAGTTTATAAGCATGTTGAGTAGTTTTTAATTTTCCTTGTAGCAGTAAGGTCTCATAAGTGGTGTTCAGTAGGGATAGACCATGTGGTCTGTCACATTGTAGTGGTATATTGAGTAGGGGTAGAAGACTGAAGAGGAGGTTTTTTATTCAGATATAATTAATATGGTGTTATTTTAGTTTCGGGTCTACAGCAAAATGATTCAATAATTCTATACATTACTCAGCACTCATAAGTGTACTCTTAATCCCCTTTATTTCTCCCATCTTACCACCCACCTCCTTTTTGGCAACCACCAGTTTGTTCTCTGCCTTTAAGACTGTTTTTTTTGGTTTCTTAAATTTTACATATGAGCAAAATCGCATATTTGTCTTTCAGACTTATTTCACTTAGCATTATATTTTCTAGGTCCATTCATGTTGTTGTAAATGGGAAGATATCATTATTTAAGGCTGAGTAATATTCCATATATTGTGTGGTGTGGTGTGTGTATACATATCACATCTTTATTCATCTATGGATGGACACTTGGGGTGCTTCCATGTCTTGGCTATTGTAACTAATCCCACAATAAACTATAGGGCTGCATATCTCTTTGAATTAGTGTTTTCATTTTCTTCAGGTGAATATCCAGTAGTGGAATTACTGGGTCTTATGGTAACTCTATTTTTAATTTTTTGAGGAACTTCCACAGTTTTCCATAGTGGCTGCACCAATTTGCATTCCTAGTAACAGTGCACAAGGGTTCCTTTTTTCCCCATATTCTCACCAATATTTGTGTTTTTTTAGCCACTCTGTAAAGTATAAGGGGATATCTCATCCTGGTTTTTATTTGCATTCTCTGGTGAAAAGATGTCCAACATCATTAATCATGTTTCTGTTGATCATCTATATGTCTTCTTTGGAAAAATGTTTATTCAGGTCCTCTGTCCATTTTTTGATCAGATTGCTTTTTTTGGTGTTGAATATATTCTCCCATTCAGTAGCTTGTCTTTTTTTGTTGATAGTTTCCTTCACTGTGCAAAAGGCTTTCATTTTGGTGTGGTCCCAGTGGTTTAATTTTGCTTTTGTCTCCCTTGCCAGGGGAGTCTATTCCATTTTATTGATCTACATGTCTATTTTTGTGCCAGTACCATACTGTTTTGGTTACTACAGCTTTGTAGTATATCTTGAAATCTAGGATTGTGATATCTTGATTGCACTGAATCTGTAGATTGCTTTGGATAATATAGACATTTTAATATTTGTTCTTCTAATCCATGAGTATGGAATATCTTTCTTTGTGTCATCTTCAATTTATTTAAAGGGGTGGTCATTATAGTGACACAGACCAGAGATATGAATTTGGGAAAACAAAAGTCATAGAGAGGAAAAAAGCAGCATGGGAGACAATTTAGGGGCAGGATCAAGGGGCATCACTGAGAAAGAGCTCCAGGAATTTTGGCATCTGGTAGAAGACTCTTTGACTGGAACATAATGAAGGGAGAGGTGAGGGGGTGGATAAAGCTGAATAGTGAGTAGAAGCCAGACCATGCACAAACTTGTAAACCAGAGTGAGGAGTGTGGATTTCATCCTTAGTGCAATGGTAATTCCATGAAGGTCATGAGGCAAGTTCTGGCACAGTATAATTTGCCTGTTAAAATGGATTATTTGGCTATGGTATAGAGAATGGAGTATAAAGGGCCCAAGATTCAGACTGCAGACACCAGTTATGAGGCTTCTATGGTCTAGATTAAAGATGGTAAATTAAATAAGAATGCTATCAGGGGAAAAGGAAAAGAGAAGGGAGTAAATTACACTTTTGGGTTGATAGGATTTGCTAATAAACTAGATACTAAGGAAGGGGGTAAGGATGAAGTGAAGAATTTTCCCTGGGTTTCTGAACTTGCTACAGGATTGATGGCCAGAATATGTGCTGAGATGGACAATGCATAGGGAGGAAATAATTCGTGGGGAGATAAGAAGATTTCCATTTTGGCTGTAAGGTAATATGAAAATAAAAGGGGGAATAAAAGAGAAAAAAGGAGAGAGCGAGGGGAAAGAAGTATAAGGGAAGGGGTGGAGATGGAAGGTGGCTTGGAAAGAATTGAAAATTAAATGAGAGATGAGGAAGTAGAGATCAAATACAGTCAAGTTTTTATACAGATTGTACTGTGAAGGGAAATAGAGTTAAGGGGTGGTTAGATGGAAGAGATAAAGCCAAAGAATACTTGATGGTGCTGATGTTAATCAAGATAAACATTGTAGGAAGGGGTGCAGATAGTAATGACAAATAGCATGTGCAGAATGCTTCACGGTTTATGAGGTCTATTCTCGTATGTTCTCATCTTTCCTCACCATAAAACTTGGTGAGATGGGAAGTATGGTTATTGCCTTCAGTTATAGGTTGAGAAGCTAAAACTTTAAAAATTTCAGAGATTAATGTTGGTTTCTTCTGAGTGATTACACAATCACCACTCAAGCCTAAGTCTTTATATTCTAAAACTTTTCCCTATACCATGGTGAGGACTTAGAGTTTTATTTCTTTAACTTGAAATACTGAATTTGAACTGTCTGTGGAACAAGGTGGAGGAGGAAGAATATAGCAATTTAAGACATTGGATTCGAAGGCAGGAAACCAGAGTTCTCAAAGTTCAAGTTTTAATATTTGATATTTTCCAAATATATGATTGTCAGTAAGTAACTTTTAGTTTTCTCAAGTCAAAAAATGCCCATATTAAGCACATTTTTATATCCTAGATTTGTGCTAATGGTTTTTATTTTAAAAATTTTTCCAGTTTTAAGATATAATTGACATAGAATTATATTAGTTTGAGGTGTTCAGCAGTGATTTGATAGATGTATATATTACAAAATGGTTGCCACAATAAGTCTAGTTAGCATTCATCACCTAACATAGCTACAATATTTTTTCTGGTGATCAGAACTTTTAAGTTCTACTTTGCAACTTTCAAATGTATGTTATAGTATTAACTATAGTCGCCATGCTATACAGAACATCCCCAGAACTTATACCTGGAAGTTTGTACCATTTGACTACCTGGAAGTTTGTACCATTTGACTACCTTCACCTATTTCTTCCACCCCAAGTAGCCATAAATCTGTTTTGTTTGAGTTCATTTTTAAAAAATCTAAATTTCAGTGTAGCTAGCATAGTGTTCTATTAGTTTCAGGTGTACAACATACTGACTCAACAATTCCATATATTACTCAGTGTTCATCAAGATACTCCCAATCCCCTTCACCTATTTCACCCATCCCCCACACACCTCCCCTCTAGCAACCCTATGGCTCACTATAGTTAAGAGTCTTTGGTTTGTCTTTTTTCCCCATTGTTCATTTGTTTTGTTTCTTAAATTCCACATATGAATGAAATCATATGGTTGGTGTTTGTCTTTCTCTAACTGGCTTATTTCACTTAATATTATACTCTCTATATCCACCCATGATTTTGCAAATGGCAAGATTTCATTGTTTTATGGCTGAATAATATTCTATTGTGTATATATACCACATCTTCTTTATCTTTTTGTCTACCGATGGACACTTGGGCTGCTTCCCTAATTTAGCTATTATAAATAATGTTTCAATAAACAAAGGTGCATGTATCCCTTTGAATTAATGTTTTTGTATTTTCTTAAAGATTTTTTTATTACTTATTTGGCGGAGAGAGAGAGAGAGAGAGAGAGAGAGAGAGATCATAAGTTGGCAGAGAGGCAGGGAGAGGAGGAAGCAGGCTCCCCGCTGAGCAGAGAGCCCCATGTGGGGCTTGATCCCAGGACCCTGAGATCATGACCTGAGCTGGAGGCAGAGGCTTAACCCACTGAGCCACTCAGGTTCCCGTTTTTGTATTCTTTAGGTAAATACCCAGTACTATGACTATAGGATCATAGGGTCTATTTTTAATTTTTTGATGAATTTCTATACTGTTTTCCGTAGTGGCTGTACCAGTTTGCATTCCCACCAACATTGCATCAGGGTTCCTTTTTCTATCAGTTTTTTTAAAGATTATACATAAAAGTGAGATTGTATAGTATTTTTTACTTATTTCACTTAGAATAATTGTCTCAAATTCCACCTATGCTGCTACAAATGGTAATATTTCCTTCTTTATGGCTGAATAATATTCCTGTGCATATCACATTTTCTTTATCCATTTATCCACTGTGCTAATTGTTTAACAATATATCCATTCCCAGAATAAACCTTTAAAATATGAACTGAGAAAAAAGAGAAGGAAGCACAGATCAAATTTCTGGGAAACAAATGTTTAAGCTTTTTCAAAGAGAATGATAAAAGGGATAAAAGGACAGAGAGAGAAAGGATCCTAGAAGGAAAAAGAATGGTGTGAAGTTCAGTCTTCCAAAAAGGTGAGAGTGGAGCATCTTTTCCTTTGAATGTCCTAGATACTAGAAAGAAAAGTGGGTGAAGGTAGAAGCATGTAGAAATGGAAGTTAAAGTTAGGTGAAGGAAAACAATGATAGGTCTTTTCATGTTCTCAAGTTGGCTGGAAATATGCTTTTAGTTGGTGAGGTTGCTGAGCATCAAATAAAGACCTATGGGACCCCTGCTAGAGAAAAATTTACAGAACTTGGAGGAAAATGAATTATTAGAAGGTACTAGCCTTAATTATTTTTCATACAGCCAAGGTAAACATCTAAAGGACAGAGACAGTCCTTTCATAATTAGAGATGCAGCTTGAGTTTGGAGGCAACAGGAAGACAGTAAATGTCTTGGGTAAGATTTGAACGTAGCAGGGATCTACATCTTTTACAAAGTGGTTCTGGGCCACACAAAGACCACAGAAAGCTCTTTTTCCACTCAGTTCCTCAGTGAAGATTTCCTTGTGATACTAGCTCAATTGGTATTGAATGTTCTGATTACCCAATAATTTTTAAGCATGTTGAGGACAGAGATCATGTATGTTTCATAATGTATATTAGGATTATTTTCTAATTGAAGGTCTATAAATGAGATAAATGGCTAATCCTTCCACATGAATGATCAGAGTTTGAAATTGAATGCTAAAGTTCTGCTGACACTGGATACTTTCTGAAAGAGCTCTGTGGAAGCAGATAATAGGAAGAAGACTTCCAATGGCCATGTCAGCCTCCAATATCACCTCAACCCATCCAGCTTTCTT
>LNAC01001251.1:94288-176517 GCA_002007465.1 Ailurus styani
CAGCTTGCCTCTCAGGAGGCCCGCTACAAGGCCTTTGGGACATGTGTGTCTCACATAGGTGTAATCTTAGCCTTTTACACACCTGTGGTCATCTCCTCAGTCATGCACCGTGTGGCTCGCCGGGCTGCTCCTCATGTCCACATACTCTTTGCTAATTTCTATCTGCTCTTCCCACCCATGATCAATCCCATCATCTATGGTGTCAAGACCAAGCAGATTCGTGAGAGTCTTAGGACTATTCCTAAGAAAGAATGTATAAGTGTAGAGTGAGGGACAGGTGGAGAAAGAGTGGGACAGCTTGAATGGCGTCATGGGGGCAGGGGTATGAGAAGAAGTGGAAGGATGCCAGAGTTTCCATGTATAAGGAGAAAAACTAAATGATGTCCTGGTATAATGAAAAAATAGTTGATGTCCTGAAACTCAGTCACCAGTCTGATCAGGATTCATGGTGCTATGTCCTTTGGTAGCCTTTGGAGTCAAACTGCTGACTTTGCTATCTTCTCAAAGAGCCCACTCTATCAAGAGGCATGACAAAGGCTTGATCCACTCTACCTTTGGTAACGTCATCTAAAGACACAAAGATACTTTCAAGTTCATTGACTAAGACTTTGAGAATCTGAGTTTCTATCCAGAGTCATTGGGATCAGGACCGGGAAGGACAAAAATTTCGTCTGAGGCAAGAGTATCTATAACAGTCTGAAAGCTGATGTCCAGTCTCTGGATAAACACTCTCAGTTTTGGGGAGCTCATGATCTTCCAGCACTACAGGTTCCAAGTCAGTTTTGCTTGTTAAAATTTATTTCTTCAATTGAGTCAGCTTATGTATTCTTTGACTTCTTTTGACCTCTGTATTCTTATGGCCAATCCCTTTCATTAAACATTTTGAGTAAAACATGTTCTCTGACGTTTTGTTATACATCATGGAACGCTTTCTTTGCACATGGATGGAGCTTATGTTTTCACCAAGAATGTAAATTTTTCATTTATTTGATAATCCAGTCACAAAACATTGAGTACCAAATCTGTGTTGGGTACTGGGAATATATATATATTTTGTTAAGATGGGCATGCTCTATGTTTATATCCAAAGACAGAGAAGTCTTCTTGAGATTTTTCTCCTATCTTCTCTGTCTCCCTCTGCACCCCACTCCCTGCTTGGGCATGCTCCCTAAAATAAATAAGCCTTAAAAAAATGAAGGTGTCATGTAGAAATCTCACTTTGTCTCCACATCCTAGGCAATCATCTATCATGGGAGAGTGCTGAGTCCACATTATGCTGAGGCCAAAGTTAGGAAAAATAAGGTTAGATCCAGTATGCTTCTGTCTAAAGGGAATATGTATAGCTGGGGCATAGAGCTTTGAGATTGCTTTTAAAACATAACCTACCAAAACTAAATCATGCAGAAATAGAAAGCCTAAGCATAACGTGTGTGAAGATTAAATCGGCAATCAAAACCTCCCATTGGGGCGCCTGGGTGGCTCAGTGGGTTAAAGCCTCTGCCTTAGGCTCAGGTCATGATCTCAGGGTCCTGGGATCGAGGCCTACATCGGGCTCTCTGCTCAGCAGGGAGCCTGCTTCCTCCTCTCTCTGCCTGCCTCTCTGCCTACCTGTGATCTCTCTCTGTCAAATAAATAAAATCTTAAAAAAAATCTCCCATTAAAGAAAAACCCAGGAACAAATGGCTGTATTGATGAATTCTACCAAATATTTAAAGAATTAACACTACTTCTCAAATTTGTAAACAAAAAAATATCAACAAAACAAAAAAACCCCTAAAACTCACTGATGCAGAGGGAACACTTTCAGACTCATTTTATGAGGGTAGCATTTCCCTGATACCAAAGCCAAAGATATCACAAGAAAACAAGGCTAATTCCCCTAATGAGTGTACATGTGAAAATCCTCAATAAAATACTAACGAACTGAATCCCACAACACATTAAAAGGAACATACACCACAACCAGGTGGGATTTATCCCTGGGATTTTTGCATATATAAAAATCCATGATTAATATACTACATCAACAGGATAATAGAATAGATAAAAAATCATATGATCACTTCAATAGATGCAGGAAAAGCATTTGAAAGAATTTAATATCCTCCCATGATAACATTAAGTCAGGACTAGAAGGAATATACATCAATTTGATAAAGGCTATATATGAAAAGTCTATAACATTCTCAATGTGGAAAAACTGAATGCTTTTCTAAAATCAGGAAGAAGGCAAGAATTTCCATTCTTGCTACTTCTACTTAGTATAGTTCTGAAGTCCTAGCCAAAGCAATTAAATAAGAAATAAAAGGCATCCAAATCAGGAAGGAAGAAGTAAAATTATTCTTTTGTCAGTGACAAATATATAATCCCAGAGACTCCATAAAAATATTGTTAGAACTAAAATAAGTTAGTAAGTTAGCATAATACAAAAATCAAAATACAAAGTCCTGTGTCTATATACTGTCTTGAAATTAGGACAAAAATCCCATATATAATAGCACCAAAAAGAATAAAACACATAGGAATAAACTTACAAGGTGAAAGATTTAAATACTGAAAACTACAAAATATACCGAAAGAAAGTAAACAAGACACAGATAAATGGAAATATCTCTCATGTTCATGGATTGTCCACACTACCCAAAGCAACTTACAGATTCAGTGCATCTCTATAAAAACCATAGCGACATTTTATGGAAATAGAATAAATTTATTCTACAATTCACATAGAACTACAAAATACCATGAATAGTTAGGCCAATCCTGAAAAAGAAAAAAGCTGGAGTCAGCATTCTTCTTGATTTCAAAATATATTAAAAAGCTATCATAAATCAAAATGGTATGGTACTGGCATAAACATATATAAAACAACAGAACAAAAAGACCCAGAAATAAATCCACATATATGATCAATTGATCCTTGACAAGGGTGTCAAGAACAAACCCTTGTTGTTCAGCAAAAGGTTGGGGAAAACTGGGCACCTGTATAAGAAGGGAACTGTATCCTTATCTTACAGCATATACAAAAATCAACTCAAAATGGATTAAAGACTACACATAAAATCTGAAGCTATAAAACGCCTGAAAACATAGGGGAAAATCTTCGTGACACTGGTCTTGGCAATGATTTCATGGATAGGACATTTAAAGTAGATGAAGCAAAAGCAAAAGTCAACAAGAGGGACTGCATCAAACTGAAAAGCTTCTGTACAGCAAAGGAAATAGTCAACAGTAAAAAGGCAACTATGGAATGGAAGAAAATATTTGCAAGCCATATATTTGATAGGGGGTTAATCTCTAAAATATAAGGAACTCAATAATGTAAAAACTAATAATCCCATTTTAAAATGGGCTAAGGACTTGAATAGACATTTCCTCAAAGATGACATTCAAACGGCAAACAAGTCTATGAAAAAATGTTTATTGTCACTAATTGTGAGGGAAGTGCAAATCAGAACCATAGTGAGGTATCACCCAACACCTGTCAGATTGGCTATTCTCACAAAAAGACAAGTGCTAGTGAAGCGCACACTGGAGAAACGAATTCCTGCACACACTGTGGGTGGGAATGCAAAAATAGTGCAGCTGGTATGGAAAACACAACAAAAATTTTTTTAAAAAATTAAAAATAGAACTACCATATGATCTAGCACTTTTTGGTATATATTCCAAAAGAATTGAAATCAGGATATTGAAAAGATATTGGCACTCCCACATTCGTTGAAGCACTATTCACAATGGCTAAGATGTGGAAAAAGCCTAGAAGTCCATCAAAAGATGAACAGAAAAAGAAAAGGTGGTATGCATATTTCATGAAATACTATTCAGCCTTGGGCACCTGGGTGGCTCAGTGGGTTAAAGCCTCTGCCTTTGGCTCAGGTCATGATCCCAGGGTCCTGGGATTGAGCTCTACATCAGGCTCCCTGCTCGGCGGGGAGCCTGCTTCCTCCTCTCTCTGCCTGCCTCTCTGCCTACTTGTGATCTCTCTCTCTGTCAAGTAAATAAAAAATACTATTCAGCCTTAAAAAAAAAGACATTCTGCAATATGCAATATGGATGGACCTTGAGGATATTATGCTGTGAAATAAGCCAGACCCAGAAAGATAAATATGATAGGATTCCACTAATATGAAGTATATAAAATAATCAAATTCATAAAGTCAAAAACTAGAATGATGATTACCAGGAATTGCAGGGGTAGGGGGGAGGAGTGGCAGTCAGGGAATAGGGAGTTATTAGGCATAAAGTTTTGGTTAAGATGAATCTGTATAAAAACTGTACCTATAGTCAATAGTGTATTATAAACTGAAAATTTGTCAAGAAGACTTAATGTGAGAGCTATCCTCTTATCACAATAAGATAAAATAAAGACAATTTAAAAAAAGCATCTTTCAAAATTTTATTATAGAATATTGTAGTAGGCAAAGTCCATGGCAGAACCTGGTATTAACTAGTTTTCTCCTCAGATCTTTGAAAAATAGCGTGGAAGTCAGTTGTAGGTAGACTATCACTCTTTATTATTTATAAATGTTTGGTAATTATTAATAAGTAATCACATCACCATCAACATCATAAAGGCTTCTTGATTATATAGTTAGTGATCTATTCTTCTTGTGATTTAGGGACAATTGGAATTATTTCCATTTTAGAGAAAGGAAACAGATCTGAGATCAGGGAAGTGTCATTCCAAAGTTACAAGCTAGAAATCAATGCTTAGCTTCAACCAATATGTAACATGTATGCAAAATAAGATCGATCAGATAAATTTGCTTGGTGAAGGTGGAGTTTCTCCCTTTGCAGGTCACAGTCAGACAGGAATTGGTTGCAGCTTATATGTTTTAATGAGGCTCTCTTTATTAGAAGACACTGCAAGGAGTGAGTAGAGGTAATTAAAGCATATTAAAGACCAAGGCACAAAGATCTACCTAAAGTGCTCAGTGTCTGGGGAGTTAAGCATGTCCCCTTACTTTTGCGGTACAATTTGTACCACAAAAGAGAAAGGGGCATGGGCTTCAGGAAACTCCAGGAGTGGGAGCCCTGGGGCAAGGGAGTTCCCTTGTGTTAATCCCTAGAGGAAAGGCAGAGCCTTCCAGGAGCCCCTGAGGACCCTCCTCAAGTGCAGCAGTTTCTGCTTCTACAACCTTTTCAGAGGAGATCAGAGGCTTGCAAAGATAAAGCCAGCAGCTCTCTTCGCAGCTCCCTCCTTCCCAAACTCCTCCCACTAAAGTTGCATGAAGCTAATGGACTGACCAAGAATTCTACTTCAGACTAAGGACTGGGAACAGAGTTGGACTAAGGGAAACAAGAAAGAGGTAACAAGTGTGGAGAGTGAGAAAGGATAAGAGCACTCCCAATCTCCTCCTACAGCTAGTCTTGGTTTCAGCAAACTGTTCTCTTCCCAATTCCTTTATTACCTCTAGTTTGGCTCTTCAACTGAGGAGGTAGAAGTCCTAACAAGTCCAACCCAAATATGTTGTCTACAAACTCCAGAAACTCCCTCCACTACAGAGGATGACTGTTTCTTTTCTATGCCAGACACTAGTTCACCTCCAAGAAGTTTGGCTGATTATTTCTGCATGGATCCTATCACTTCTCACCTATCATTCCTTTTCCCAAACTTGCCAGTATCCCTGTCCCAATTAGGAGGCTTCTGCATTAGTCAAAAGAGAGAAAATGAGGTCTGAACTAGAAAGATAGAGGGAGAGGTAAGAAATATACATTTTTTGAATAATGATATGTTTATGGAAACATGCTGGTTCAACCACTATCTAATTGTCTCTTCTTTCTAGGAAATGAATATTAAGGGAAAAGTTTGGAGCCATTTATTTTGGCATTATTCTTTAAAATAGCCTTTTAATTGACCTCTGCCAGTGTAAATCCTACAGGAAATCATTTTGCAGTGCCATTTCAAATATATGGAGCCAAAATAATCTTTGAACAGACCCACATGAGGTATTATGATAGAGACTGTACAGTACAGATTGATGAGACTGGTTATTGATGAGACTGGTTTTAGAAGTGTGCATACATCATCACAACAGTGCAAACTTTTACTCTTGCTTAATGATCATCAGCAAAGACTTTCTAATGGTAATCACTTCATGCCCCTCTACAATAAAAACCTCACATTTTGCTATATCCTCTATGAATTCAATCATTTTATACTTCAGTATTTATACTTGGAAATAAATTTTTAAATCT
This sequence comes from Ailurus styani, assembly GCA_002007465.1. NCBI lineage: Eukaryota > Metazoa > Chordata > Mammalia > Carnivora > Ailuridae > Ailurus > Ailurus styani. Next base: position 100,490 of record LNAC01001251.1, read on the forward strand.
TGCAAACAAAATATGTGAACATCTCACATATATAAATTTGAGTCCATACCCTTGAAACTCCATAGGTAAAAATATCCATAATCTTCTGGGCGCCTGGGTGGCTCAGTTGGTTAAGTGACTGCCTTCGGCTCAGGTCATGATCCCGGAGTCCTGGGATTGAGTCCCACATCAGGCTCGCAGCTCCACGGGGAGTCTGCTTCTCCCTCTGACCTTCTCCTCTCTCATGCTCTCTCAGTCTCTCTCAATAAATAAATAAAATCTTTAAAAAAAATCCATAATCTCCAAGATNAGGCTCGCAGCTCCACAGGGAGTCTGCTTCTCCCTCTGACCTTCTCCTCTCTCATGCTCTCTCTCAGTCTCTCTCAATAAATAAATAAAATCTTTAAAAAAAATCCATAATCTCCAAGATCTTTTACTATTCCTAGAGCAGGCAGACACATTGTAAAATTTTATTTTTTCCTTCCATTTTTCTGAATTACAAGTTCTTTCAGAGTTGCTGATGGGGTAATTATCCTGGCACCTTTTGAGTGGTACAATGGGATACATTTCTTATAGGTTCTTCTCCCACAAACCAAATCCTTAAAGGACCTTAGGTCAGTGACTATCTTCCTGTCTCTGGATCTTAGTCTTTCAAATTCATCATTCGGATATCATATATTTTAAAGATTTTGTTTATTTATTTGACAGAGAGAGATTACAAGTAGAGAGGCAGGCAGAGAGAGAGGAGGAAGCAGGCTCCCCGCTGAGCAGGGAGTCTGATGCGGGGCTCGATCCCAGGACCCTGAGTTCATGACCTGAGCCGAAGGCAGAGGCTTTAACCCACTGAGCCACCCAGGCGCCCCCTTTTTAAGATATTTATTGCAAGCATTAACTGAATAGTTTCTATACATGGAGACCTATCTAAGCACTTTTGGGAGAAAAAATAGACAAGTTCTGTGGGCTAGTGTGGACATTTTGGCTCTTGAAACAGTACAGACAGGATAAAATATTCACTACAAAACAGGTTCCTGGGTTCTGGATAGTAGGGGAAGATGACTGGCTCCATTCGCTCTCCTATTCTGAGATTCTGATTCTGACAGATATATTTTTGAAGAGCTTCAATAGAAATAGGCTTCATGCACTGTTGGACACCCTGTGTTTAGGGTAAGAAATTGGATAGAACAGGTAACTTTCATTGTGTGAGGAAGTGTGGTCAGGTCACAGGGTCATCAGTTATGTTCAGAAGGTAGACAGTATGTGGTGCATAAACAATGAATCTTGGATCACTAAAAAAAAAAAAAAGATAGTAAGCCAGACGAATGTAGAGATTGAGAGGTAAAGTTAATCACGTTTGGGTTTGTATATTTACTGAGGGTTAAGATGCAACAGGTATGTGGGAACATTAATCATTTATAGAGTGTGTTATGTAGCAGGCACTGTTCTTGGCACTTCTGAGCATATGCTGGTGAAAAACGAAGAAAGTTCCTGCTGTCCTAAGTTTGCTTCCTACAAAGCCAAGAGCTCAAGCTGGCAAAGAAGTGCAAATATTAAAAACACATGGAAAAATCCTCTCCGGTGAGATTTGGACTTTATTCTGATGCTTGTAACTAAGGTTGGTGTACCTTTCTTAGAATTTCTATCCTGATTCAATGTTAAATTAGAATATAACCAACTATTCTGGGCTTGGATAGCATAGGGAGGTCTGAAAACGGCGAGAAGACCTATTTTCCAGTAGTCAGGTTGTTCATGCTTCATTTGGTAAGATAGTTAACACTTACCATGTATGCCAGAGCCTGAGGTTATAGAAGTGAATAAGGCACAGTCCCTTTACTCCACAGTAGGGACGGTATTTGTAGAAGGATAGAAACTGGAGAACAAAAACAAATCTGTACCTTCTTAGGCCATCTTTTTTCCAGTTATGAGAGATAATAGTGGCTTGAATAGTGTGGAGGTTAATTAAACTGGAGTAAGCAACTTTCTGATTAACTGTGGAGGTTAACCCAATTGGACCTGCTAATAGACTGAATCAAGGATGACTTGATTTTAGGTTGAGCAACTGGTTGGAGAGGATATTATGTTCTGAGATGTGGAATGCATGTAAAGATTAATGCCTTGATAGTAGATTGAGAGATCTGTGACTTCTACCTGGGGATATCAAATAGTTGGACAGATTAGCCTGCTGCTTAGAGGGGATGATAGGCAAATTTATATTCAAGGTTTTAGGATCTGATAACCAAATTCATGGTAAGTAAGTAGAACACCCAGAAAAAGGACTATGTTCAAAGACTGTTCCAAAGCAATATTTTCCTTTCTCTCCTATATTTTAAGGCCCCTTGCCACTGGATAATTTTGTTCCATTTAAAAACATGCCATTGCCCCCTTCCCTCTTAAAAACAATTGAATACTCACACATACACCCCTACATACATGCATACAAACATGCACATGCACAAATAGCCTTCCTTTTACTGTACTTGCCTGTGCAGCCAGTAACCCTTTTATTGTAGGCCTTTGTAGCAAACCTCCTCAAAAGAGGGAGCCATGTTAATTGACTTCAGTCCCTTCCCACACCCCTCCCCTCATCTCACTCAATCAAAACAGGCATGGTCTCCCTCTATTCTAGAAAAAAGTTTTTTTTAAAGATTTTATTTAAAAAAATAAAGATTTTATTATTTGAGAATAAGAGAGAGAACATGAGAGGGGGAAGGTCAGAGGGAGAAGCAGATTCCCTGCTGAGCAGGGAGCCCCATGTGGGACTCAATCCCAGGAGCCAAAGGCAGCTCAACCAACTGAGCCACCCAGGCGCCCCTCTAAAAAAAATTTCTTACCAAGATATCTAACCATTGCATTTCTAAACATAAGGCCAGTTCTGTTTTGGAATTATTTGACTCACGGGTATTACCATGTTTAATGGTAATACTTCCCTCTTCCTTGATGCATTCATTACATTCAATAGCCTATCAGGAAACAGATATTCTGGAAATGTTGACAGGTTGCCATTCTCAGTCTCTTTTGCTGACTCTTCCTCAACTCCTTACCCCAAATCATTTTCCACCCTAGTTCTTACTGTTAGGATTGAGCCTTTGGTTCTCTGTTCTTCATGAACACTTACTATCTTGGTGATCTCAGTCTCATAGATATTATCCATTCCCAATGATCCCAAGTTTTTATGAGCAGGCAAAATCTCTCAAACTCCAGTCTTAAGTATAAAAAATGTGTCAACATGTTCACTTATATTTCTGGTAGACCTCTCAAACAGCATACCCATAGTTAGCCTCTCGATCCCCTCCTCAACCATCCCCCACCTCAGTTGGGAACAATTCCTTTTATTGGTGTTCAAGCCAAATCTCTCCCTGCCATCTTTGACTCCCTTTTCTCTCCTGACCTACATTTAATCTGTCAGATTCCATGGCTCTTTTCTCGAATATATCCAAAATCAGATTGCTTCCCACCACAAACAGGGCCATCCTGGTTTTTTTTTTTTTTAAAGATTTTATTTATTCATTTCACAGAGGGAGAGAGATAACAAGGAGGCAGAGAGGCAGGCAGAGAGAGAGAGGGGGAAGCAGGCTCCTCGCTTGAGCAGGGAGCCCGATGGGGGCCTTGATCCCAGGACCCTGAGATCATGACCTGAGCCGAAAGCAGAGGCTTTAACCCACTGAGCCACCCAGGCGCCCGGCCATCCTGGTTCTTAACTAACATCCTCCCTTTCCTAATCTCTGGAATAGCCCCCAGAGTCTTTTCTGCTTTTACCCTTACACATTCATGCAATTCTCATCATAGAGGCTAGAAGAAACTTAAAGTTTGTCAAATATGTCATTTCTTTGCTCTAAAGATGTCTTTGAGAGAAACGAGCATTTGCCAAGTTCTACGAAGGGCTACAAGGCCCTGTGTGGTCTGACCCCATCTTTTTGGCCTCTATACCTCTCACTCATTCACATCATCTAGCTACATTGGTCTGATAGCAGAGCTTTGAACATTAGGCATATTTCTGTCTTAGAGCATTTGTTCTGACTGTTACCTTTGCTTAGAGTTTGTCACTGGGGACTATTTCTCTATTTTTCATTTCTTATGCCTCACTTCCTTTCATTCAAGTTTTTCTTCTGGTCAATGCTGTGACAACCACAGGTATAGACTTAGTGCAGGCAGAGTCTGATTTCACCTTACTCAGCTGCATCCTGCCTCTGGGCTTCTCTGCTCCATTTCATGGGGCACCTGCAGTAGACTGCTCAGCTACCCTGGTGCATGTGTGAACCTGGAAGAATGAAGAAATTAACACCCTCTGGGTGAACCCTTGTTCTGGGTGGGGTGGAAACAAGTGGGTAAATATACCCCTCTTTCATGTCTCCAGTAGACAATTCTGAGGTGCCTTCTACATGGTTCTTCTTGTGGGATTAGACACATAGATCAACATGACCCAGCTCAGTAATGCATGCCTGGATAGGATTCTCTGCTTTCCTGTTTCATTCTTTCATCCCATTCTTGTTCCCCATCATTTTCCCCACAAAATTACCTGTATAAGAACTCCAGGTTCTGCCTTTTAAAAAAGAGACTAGAAACCAAGCTCTTTTCTTACGTGATTCAACTTTGCACAAATTCCCTTCCCAATGAGGCCTATCCTGATCTATTTAAAATTGCTACATTCTCTCTCTCCCAGGCTCAGGATTTCTTCTCACTCTCTTTGTTAAAGTAATACCTTCTATTATACTACGTAACTTGCTAATTAGGTTATTCTTTACAAACTTTTAGTAAATGTGTTCTATGAAGGCATCATCCTGTTTTGTTCTTAGATTTATCCTTAACCAATTTAGTAAAAATATTTACCCTCCCTGAAACTTATTGAATATATTTACTAAATATTTTCTGAATATAAAATTGAATGGAGTTTGATATTGAGCCCTGAAGAAATTCAATATTCAGAGGTAAGGCAGAAACTGGAGACTTAAATGACAAGATAAGGGAGATGGAAATGGTAGCATCAATGTACCCAAGAGTAAACAGGGTTTTAAAAAGGAGACCGTTGTCAATTCAGATAAAGGTTGCTGAGAAGTCAAGTTGCATGAAAGCAGGTAAGTTACAATGGCACCATCATTTTGGGGGTCTTTGGTGGTCCTGATGAGAGCCTTTCCAGGAAAGTAATGAGAACAGAATACAGATTGGAATGTTTGATTACCAAATGATATTTGAAAGAATGTTGAGACAGATTATAAGCATTTTCTATATGTTTTCTCTGAAGAGAAGCAGAGATTTGAAGTAATAGGATATAAGATCAAAGAAAGGGGAATATTAATTTTTTAAAAGTATGGTTCTATGGAGGAAGAGAAATATATATTTAAGTGACAAATAAGGCTCAGCAAACACTAATTGAACAAAAGGATTTTACACATAATCCCACTTACTACCCTCCCCTACAATTCTCACATAAAAGCAGGGCATTGCTATTCCTCATTTATAGAGGGGAAACAGGGACTTGGGAATAAGGGATTTGTGCAAGGTCATGCAACTAGGGTAAGTAAAAGTCACTTGATCAAAGAACTTAAAGTTTTAAAAATTTTCTGTACTGCATGGAAAGAAATTAGTTTTAAATTTGGATATGCTGAGTGTGTTACTTATTAGACATTCAGATAGGAGCAAGACAGCCTAGTTATCTAGGACACTGGAATTGGAGAAAGCTAGTACTCAAACTCAGCTGTCTAACTATTAACTATGATATCTTAGACATATTTAAATTTTGAAATTGATTTAAGATTGAAAAGAGATGAAGTTTTTTCAGAACTTGCTTTGTTCTGTTATATGGGAAATGTTTTAAATATTATCTCAATGCTTACAAAAATTCTTCCACATTACCTGGATCCTATAAGAAAAAAGAGATTGCATAAAAATGGGGCAACTCCAATGTTTAATGATTTGAAAAAAAATGAACTAGTGGGAAAGATAAAAATTGTTAAGAATAAAGGGTATTTGTTATAGAAGCCAGATATCAGTCTTGCTAAAGATGCGAGTTCTTCTGTGATGAAAAGAAACTGGGAGATGATGAGTGGAGGGTAAGTCACATGAATAGGGTTTTTTTTTTTTTTTTAAAGATTTTATTCATTTGACACAGAGAGAGAGATCACAAGTAGGCAGTGAGGCAGGCAGAGCGAGAGGAGAGAGGAGGAAGCAGGCTCCCTGCTGAGCAGAGAGCCTGATGTGGGCCTCGATCCCAGGACTCTGGGATCATGACCTGAGCCGAAGGCAGCGGCTTTAACCCACTGAGCCACCCAGGCGCCCTGAATAGGGAGTTTAACACAAATTTAGATGGAGAACCAAAATGCGCAGCTCCTTATTTTCTCAGTAAGGTGGAGGCAGGGCTGTACTTAGAGATTTGTGGATGTTGAAAGGACCGGAAAGATATATTCCAGAGCATTTCTCTCTAGTAGAACTTTCTGCAATGATGGAACTATTCTGTATCCAAACAGTCCAATATGATAGTCACTAGTCATGGTGGCTATTGAGCACTTGAAGAGTATTGTGACTGAAATATTGGATAACCTTAAATGTTTTGAACAAATTTAAACAGTCACATGTGGCTAGTGGCAACCATATCCAATAGAGTAGTGCTAGAGGAAACAGATTTTGTGGTTAATAGGGGAATTAGAAACTGCAAGCTTTATTTGACTTATACAGATATGCAAGGCCTAAGATTTCATGACAGAAAATTGGTTTTCGTGATTGTGAGCTTATCATGTAGAATGGTACCAACATATATTCTAAAGAAATGAATAAACATTTTCACTTCTTTTATTAGGGTATTCCTGATATTGCCACGAGCACAGAAAACACTACTTTTTCTCCATTCCTTTATGTAAGTGTCTTGTGATAGCAATTCTAATGATGTTTAATGTTCTATCTACTCAATGAGATTCAAAGTTTCTTGAGGGTAGAAAATATGGATTATGCCTATCCAAGTCTATGAGGATTACTAACTAATTTTGTTTAAGGTATAGCAATGGGAAGAAGCGCTAATTCTCCTAAGAAGGTATTCATAGAAGGTGAAGGGGCTCTGTAAAAACGGACAAAGAAAACTTCTACAAACCATGACAGGCTCCAATATCACCACAACCCATCCAGCTTTCTTCTTGCTGGTAGGAATTCCAGGTTTGGAGCACCTGCATGTCTGGATCTCCATTCCATTTTGCTTTGCTTATACTCTGGCCCTGCTAGGCAACTGTACCCTCCTTTTCATTATTCAGGCTGACGCAGCCCTCCACGAGCCCATGTACCTCTTTCTGGCCATGCTGGCAACCATTGATCTGGTTCTCTCTTCTACAACACTTCCCAAAATGTTAGCCGTTTTTTGGTTCAGAGATCGGGAGATCAGCTTCTATGACTGTCTGGTCCAAATGTTCTTCCTCCATTCCTTCTCTATCATGGAGTCAGCAGTGCTGCTGGCCATGGCCTTTGACTGCTACGTGGCTATCTGTAAGCCCCTGCACTACACTACAGTGCTGACTGGGCCGCTTATCACCAAGATTGGCATGGCTGCTGTGGCTCGGGCTGTGACACTAATGACTCCACTGCCTTTTCTGCTTAAACGCTTCCACTACTGCAGAGGCCCCATGATTGCCCACTGCTACTGTGAGCACATGGCCGTGGTAAGGCTGGCCTGTGGGGACACTCGCTTCAACAATATCTATGGCATTGCTGTGGCTATGTTTATAGTGGTGTTGGACCTGCTGTTTGTTATCTTGTCTTATATCTTCATCCTTCGGGCAGTCCTGCAGCTTGCCTCTCAGGAGGCCCGCTACAAGGCCTTTGGGACATGTGTGTCTCACATAGGTGCCATCTTGTCCACCTACACACCTGTGGTCATCTACTCAGTCATGCACCGTGTGGCTCGCCGGGCTGCCCCTCATGTCCATATACTCCTTGCTATTTTCTATCTTCTTTTTCCACCCATGATCAATCCCATCATCTATGGTGTCAAGACAAAGCAGATTCGTGATCATGTGCTCAGTCTATTCCAGATAAAGAATGTGTAGATGCTATTGAGTGGATGTTGGATTGAGGTGGAGAAGAAACATCTTAAGTAGGAAAACTGTAATCTCTGTTTGGCAATTCTTTAGTATGACAAGGAAAATGAGGTTTCATTCTTCACAGATTCAGTCAGATCAAACTTTAGCCTGTCTGATAACAGATTTGACCTTCCTATTCTCATAGACTTATTATATGACTAAGGAAAACAAAGAAGCTCCCAAAATGCTATTGTCATCTAGCTGAAAGACAACAGTAATATTGGCTGAGATTGGCACAAGAAGTTGAGGTTTTGGTGAACTTTTCATCTAGACTATAAAAGAGGAATTGAACCACACATTTTGTGACCCAAAGGTCAACATCACTTCTAGTACTAAAACTGCTTTGGCATCTTTTCTAAATGGCATCCACACCTCTGCCACTCTGTTAGCTTACTACCACCCAATGTTATTGACTCTACATTTGGATAGATCCACTTTAAAAAAAAAAAAGATTTGGGAGAGAGAGAGAGGGAGAGAGAGTGTGGAGAGAGGCGAGAGGGAGAGGGAGTCCCAAGCTGGCTCAGCACAGAGCCCAATGCTGGGTTCTATCCCACAATCCCAAGACCCTGAGACCATGACCTGAGATGAAACTGAGAGTTGGATGCTTAACCGATTGTGCCACCCAGGTGCCTCTGAACAGCTACACTTCCAAGCAGACTTATTTCTTCCCTTAAGTCAGTAGGAGTCAGAAAATAAGTCCAAGGAACTAACAGCCAACTTCTTTGTCAAACACTTACATAAAGGAATGTCAGAAGATTCCTTGACTAAGTGTGTATCACATAACTTTTCGTATGCATATGTACTTTTTCCTCAAGCCACTTAGTAATATTTATTGAATGAAGAGATGAATACCATCTTTGAGCTTTGTATTGTGGAAACAAAGATTAATACCTTTTCCTCTTGAAGTTGAGACTTCTGAAGCTAAAGAAGGTAAAATACATAGTTGTAGTAGATTGTATTATTGTTCACAGATATTTACTCTCCCATCCCTCTACCATGGAAGGGGAATTTTCTCACTCTTGGAATGTTAAATCTTGATATGTGACTTTCTTCAGCCAATGGACTTTGAGTGGTCTTAAAATATTCCATGATAACCACAAACTTCAAAATGTGTTCCTGTAGCTTGGTCTAATCTGTCTTGCTTTTTGTGTTAAAGAATGAGCATGCTCCAGGACAGAATTTTTCCTTCAACCTAGACCAAGAGCCTCTGACTATTCCCTGAGCTTACCCAAACTCTTGCTTTTTTTTCCTCAGTAGAGATGGGGCATTGCACATGATAGATTAGATTACTATTAAAAAAAATTCTTACTCTCCCAGAGTGCAAAACCTCACTGACTATGGGACTGGCCATCTGCACCACTTTGGTCAATGGGGCATTAGCAGATGTGGTTCAAGCAGAAACTTGAAATTTGCTTGTGCGATGGGGCTTGTCATCTTCTGACTTGGCTGCACCATAAGGATATACCCTGGTTAGCCTATTTATCCAATGAGGAAGAGGAAAAAGTGGAGTAGAACTGCCTGATCAACTTGCAGCTTAAAGTGGAATCTTAACAACCAAACCCACCTTGGATCAGCAGATTCCCCAGCTGACTTGTGCATGGATAAGCAAATGCAGTTGATGCCAGCAGAATCATCTCAGCCAATCTCCAGATGTGTGAGAGATACATTTTTTTATTGTTATAAGCCATGGATTCTGTATTTTTTTCCAGAGTACATTCTGGAAACTAATTATTCGTCATTGTTATTTAGTAAACTGAATATAGTAAATGGACTAAATAAGTATATTCAGGCTTCAAGATCTGATTTGTCCTTATGTTTGGTGCAGAAATGACCTTGCCAGTCGGATGATACTCCTACCCTCCACAGAGAGTGACTTTGTTCAACATATAAGTCTAGTAGTATATGAAATCAATTAATATGTAATAAACAATGTTCTGCATGACTAGCTTTATTCACGATACTCAAAGGTGAGTTATCATATATTAATGCTATGTGCTTAGATGGAGCATAGCAGTATGAGAATATGTACATGCTATTTTTAAGGGTTGAATACAGTTACATAAACGATACAAGAGGATATGGAAAATGTGTACCAATTCAGACTTAATCATAACACTTCCAACAATTCTTGCACCCTAGTTCTGGCTTTTTGAAGCCTGAGTAATTGCTGTAAGTTGCCCCAACAATGCTTCTGCATAGACCCTTGACTGACCCAGACATCAGTTTTAGCTAGGGTAGCCCCAAACCCATTGATAGCTTAGAATGGCCAATGGACAGAGAACGCAAATGACATAAGACAAGCTTCACCAAACATTTTAACAAGCAATATTAGAAATAAGCACAATTCCTTGAATATAATTACAAGTAGTGTTTTGTTCAGGATTCTTCTGTATTGCTATTGTGCCTGTTATATCCCTTTATTGTATTTTTAACCTCTGATACATACATTTCATCTGATATTGTAGTTTTCATAGGTAAGTGTATATATTTTATCTCAGATATTGTAATTTTCTTCTTTGAAAGTTTGACTTAGGCTTTTTTTTATATCTTTGATGGCCTCTAAACATGCTCAATCTTTCCTCTAGCCTCTTAAACAATTATAAATGTATTCTGTATATTCAACCTCCTTATATACTAACTTTATCTGCACCCTTTTTAAAAATTTGTTTTGATTTTCTTATGTGTATTTCCTGATAATTTTTTATTGAATGCCAGATATGTTGAATTTTACTTTTGGGAACTGGATACTTCTGTATTATATATTCTTTTAATTTTAAAATATCCATGTTTATTTCTCATTACAAGAGAAAGTATTACAATTTTTTTGTTTTCTCATGTTTTTCTTATTACAATTTTAAAAGGAGGTATCTTAATTATTGTAACATCTTAATTAAAACGTTTATAACTTCTTTTTTTTTTATTCTTTGTCCAAGGGGTACAGGTCTGTGAATCATCAGGCTTACACCTTTCACAGCATTCACCAAAGCACAAACCCTCCCCAATGTCCATAACCCATCCACCCTATCCCTACCCTCCCACCCCCCAGTTACCCTCAGTTTGTTTTGTGAGATTAGGAGTCTCTTATGGTTTGTCTCCTTCACCATCCCATCTTGTTTCATTATTTTTCCCTCCCTACCCCCCATATTCTTGAGCTTTGTTCTGGGTCTTGGTTAAGTTGTTGGAAACCACTTCATCGTTTAGGTTTTGCTTTTAGGCTTTGTTAAGTCAGAACCAAGAGCGGCTTTTAATTTAGGCTTAATTTGTTACCACTATTAAGTAAAAGCATTTCTGAAAAAAAAAATCTGATGACTCAGGAGGATTTATTTCCACTCTGGCTTGCGGGAACAAGAACTATTGCCAGCCCAGTGTGAGAACTGGAGATTTTTCCCTCTAATATTCTGGGGTGGTCTTTCCCTAAGTTTTGGGTAATTTCCTCCCAAGTAAGCACTGAAGAGTACTCAGATGAGGATCGCAGATCTCCACTGCATTTTCTCTCTTCTCTGGTATTCCAACCTATGAACTCTAGCTCCTTTGGACATTTATGTTTGATATATTATTTGAGGTACCACATGTGTGAAGTTAGAAGTCAGATTTTTTAAGAGTATGTAATCACCTAAGTAGATAGAACAAATCCAAGAACATAGCCAGATCCTGGCATTAAAAAAGAAAAAAAGATTTATTTATTTATTTTGAGAGCAAGAGTGAGCAGGGCAGGGAGGGGCAGAAAGAGGAGAGAGAATTTTAAGCTGACTCCATGCTCAGCACGTAGCTCAATACAGGGCTCAGTCTCATTACCTGAATCAAAACCAAGAATCATTGCTCAACCAACAGAGCCACCCAGGTGCACCTGGATCCTGGCATTTCTACCTCCATGGAATAGAACGAAAGTCAAGAATGACATGAAATTCCTCATATCAGAGAGGTCATATGATAATTGTCTTTCTCTAATTGACTTATTTCACTTAGCATGCCTCTGAGAGGCAGGGCAGGGGGTCCTGGGGGTGGGGAAGGGAGGGAAAAAATAAAACAAGATGGGACCAGGGACGGAGACAAACCATAAGAGTCTCTTAGGAAACAAACTGAGGGTTGCTGGGTGTGGGGGGGAGGGACAGGGTGGCTGGGTTATGGACATTGAGGAGGGTATGTGCTATGGTGAGTGCTGTGAATTGTTTAAGACTGATGACTCACAGACCTGTACCACTGAAGCAAATAAGACATTATATGTTAATAATTAAAAAAATAATAAAATGCAGTTACCATATGACCTAGGTCTACCAAGAGAAATGAAAACATATGTCCACACAAAAACTTATACACAGATGTCTACAGCAGCATTACTCAAAATAGCCAAAAGATGAAAACTAATGAATGGATTTTTAAAATGTGGTAAGTTCATACAATGGAATATTATTTGATCATAAAATAGAATGAAATACTGACACACACCACAACATGGATAAACCTTGAACATGTTACATCAAGTGAAAGAAATCAGTCACAAAAATCCACATACTATATGATTCTATTTATATAAAATGTCCAAAATATGCAAATCTAGAGAGAGACAAAGTAGATTAATGGTTGCACAGGGCTCCTGGGAGAATGCAGGGCTAGGGTATGTGATGGGGGTTTCTTTTTGAATTGATGAAATGTTCTAGAATTGATTGTTGGTGGTAGTTGTATATATCTGAATATACTAAAATCCACTGAATTATATACTTTGTTTGAATTGTATGGCATGTGAATTATATATCTCAATAAAGCTGTTTTTCAAAATGAAAAAAAATGACATGGAAACAGGAGTGGTCCTCAGAGCGTTAAGAAATACAAAGTTGGATAAAAGACTGGAGAAGTCATGAAGTGATAGGATGTCCATAAACTATAGAAGATATTAAAGTTGTACATGTATCATCTTGTAGATTCCAAAATCCCTAATTGTCTAAAAAGGATAGTCTTCAAAATAGGAGCACAAAATGGTCTACTCAGGTAGAGAAAAATCTTAGAATTTTTCATTGCTATTTTCTTCAGCCTTTTAATATTTACATCATTGTAGGTTTTCTAATATTAAATATAATGGTATGTGATGGTTAAGTACATATTTATAGGTTATGTACATTTATATAAATACAATAATCAATGTGTCTAATATTTGCATGTAAGTATATATACACACACATGTAAATGATCAAATTTATACTTTACTGATTTGGATTTCCTATATCTACTCCAGCCATTTGTATCTCTTTCTTGGGGAAGCATGTTCTGGTTTCTGCTCTAATTTTGGCATTAAATCCCTCCCTCTTCCCAGGAATGGCACTTGGTCTGTGTTTCAAGTAGTATGGACATCAAGTAGAGTTGAATTCTATAATATTTCTATCAGACTCTTTGAAGAGATTCTTGCCCGCCTGTGTTTGAGAAGTGAGTTAAAGACAGAGAGACCAGGGCACCTGGGTGGCTCAGTGGGTTAATGCCTCTGCTTTCGGCTCAGGTCATGATCTCAGGGTCCTGGGATCGAGGCCTGCATCGGGCTCCCTGCTCAGCGGGGAGCCTGCTTCCCCCTCTCTCTCTCTGCCTGCCTCTCTGCCTCCTTGTGATCTCTCTCCCTCTGTGAAATAAATAAATAAAATCTTTAAAAAAAAAANAAGACAGAGAGACCAAAATTACTAGGACCAGACTGAAGAATGGTCCTCGATGCTATCCTCACAATAGCATCACCTCCACAAATGACATGACTGAAGTCCAGGGATCTGAGGAGCTCTCCCTTGGGTCAGATTCCAGTTTGGGAGATGTCTAGTCACTTTTCGTAGATGGGTTCCTGTAGTGCTGAGACCTCCCTCTGAGAATGTGGTTGGTCGGTCCTGGCTTTGGGTCCCTCCTTAGTTCTGAAGTTTTTTGTGACACTGGCACTATAAAAAACACTTTCTCAAGACAAGTGCGATAATTTACAGAGAAAAAAGGATGATGTAAAGTTTGACTGTTAAAGGAGATCTATCTTATCTTTATTTTAAACAGATGAATATATGGGGCGCCTGGGTGGCTCAGTGGGTTAAAGCCTCTGCTTTCGGCTCAGGTCATGATCTCAGGGTCCTGGGATCAAGCCCCGCATCGGGCTCCCTGCTCAGCAGGGAGCCTGCTTCCTCCTCTCTCTCTGCCTGCCTCTCTGCCTACTTGTGATCTCTCTGTCAAATAAATAAAATCTTAAAAAAACCAGATGANTACTAAACTGGAACACAGTATTGTCAAGAATTAAAAACATGGACAGAACTAAAGGGCTGCTCTCAGGATAATAATTGCTTGTTATGTATTTCCTCCCTGCCTAATGCTAATAATAAATTGACAATGATTGAAAAAAAAAAAAAAACCAGATGAATATCAAAATATTTTTATAACACTGAATCATTTGAAAGTTTGATATAGCAGCTTTTTTAAAATGCCAATATTTAATGTAATCCAGGAATTATATATTTGAACTAGATGAGAAAAATTCTAAATCTGAACTTGATTTTGAAAAATTATATGCAGTTAAGGAGTTGACTTACAAGAAGTTAGAGAATCTCTAAAGCACATATGCAGACTTGAATTCTCAGAGTGGGCAAGATTTAGATGGACCTATTTTCATTCTCAAAATGCAAATCAAATACCTTAGCTTCCACTTTAGGACTGTATTCTGATTATGATACCAGTCTCAATCCCTAATGATGTTAAGCACTAGCTGAGGAGCTAATATGTGCATGGCAATGTCAGCTTATAAATATGAAAATATTTGATCCTTAATAATGATTGCTAAGTCCATTGTTAGCACTTGGCTTGGGCTATAACAGCCGTCAGTGACTAAGGTTTTTTTCCTGGAGGCTTAAGACAGTAACATCTTAATTTTATCAAGTTATAAAATACCTGCATGATATTTGATCATCTCATCCATCTGAACTTAAAGAAATTCATGCATTCATATATTTATCCATCTATCCAAACATTTGTTGATGCCTTAAATATGTTATGGATGGCATTTTTGCACTCATGAATTACAGGATCAGAACAATAGGACAATGTGACAGACTCCTATCAAAGAAACTTGAATGCTAGGAGCTAGACCCATTATCTCTTCAGCACCCAATTCGGAACAGCCCATTCTGCCCTAATTCTGTTCTATCATCTGCTTGAAGCTTACTTTTATTATGTTCAGTTAGCCAACTGATAGTATATCATTGGTTTTTATAGCTTGGTTTTCTGTTGACTGCTCAGAGTTTTGCCCAACAATTAGTTTGGAGTCTAAGTACAGTCTATTTGATGACTGACACCTTGCTTCTTCCAGTCTCCTGACTTTGGTTGGTCTTCTTCTAAGTTTCTGCCATTATCAGGAATATCACCCACAGGAAAGGGAGTGTGTAGTTATATGAATGGAAGGAAGGTGTTTGGATCCTGAATCATGAGAAATGGAAGTTTCTATCCTCAATGGGAGATAGAAAGTTCAGGAAGTGGAGTCTGCTGAAAGATCCTTAATGGAATATTGCTCCCATATCTGGTGCTCATGGGCATGCAAAAGGTTCCATTCCTGTCTTCCCTTGGTAAACAGACTGTTTTTCAAGTTAGGATCTAATAAAAGAGCTTAGGGGTCATCTTTCTTATTTTATAGATGCCAAAAAAATTCCCAAATTAGTACGTAAAAATCTCATTCAAGATAATAAAGTCATGGGTGCCTGGGTGGCTCAGTGGGTTAAAGCCTCTGCCTTCAGCTCAGGTCATGATCTCAGGGTCCTGGGATGGGCTCTCTGCTCAGCAGGGAGCCTGCTTCCTCCTCTCTCTCTGCCTGCTTGTAATCTCTCTCTGTCATATAAATAAAATCTGAAAAAAAGATAATAAAGTCATTGGTACTCTGTTTTTAAAAGTCATAAAATGGTATAGCTTGATTTTATAGAACATTATTTTCACACACAGTTAACTCAGAAACCTTGAAGTTTGGGGAGACTTGGGAAGATTCAGATTAGGGAAACCTGCCAGTCAAGAAGATTTCTCTTATGTAAGACTATATTGTTAACCCAGAAAGGGCCTTGAAAGATAATGAGGCACTCAACAGAGGGTGTGCCCAAATAAGAAAATGTGGAAGAATTACTTGTACCATTAGTTTCTTGGTTTGGGCCCAGAAGCCTTAAAACAAGCTAATGTTCATAAATTTGTCATTTAGCTCTAGGAAGAACTTCTGAGGAGAGTTAAGACATGAATAGGAATAGTATCTTTTCTGTTGATCCATGATTCAAAATATAATTATTTGAAGCTGAACTGTCTAGAAACAGATGACAGTAAGTGAACCTGATCTACTTTGAGGCACTTGCCTTAAACTACAGCAGCCGGTAGGACCTCTGATTAAACAAAATCACTGCATTGGGTGATTCTTCTTTCTTGGTTATTTGTTCACCTCAACAGAAGATGGCTCAGCAGAAGGAGTGGTAATATAGTGATAGCAATGGTGGTGAAAGCAGATCACAGACACATTGGTGGAAGCAAGTTTCCCATCCAGGTCAATGAGCCTTCATGAAATTAAGTGACTTCTCCAAAGCCAGCTGCTTCACTTTCAAAATAGTGTTATATCTATATTGGAAGTTTTGAGGATTTAATTAGTTAACCTATATAAAGTAACATACATACTCAGGTTTGTATCTGGCAAAAAATGTTTAATAATAGTTGTGATGACACTAAATCCTATTTTAAGTGGCATGCCACTGCTTCACTCTAGTTGTAGCCTTGGAATTTCTCAAGTATAGGAAAATCTCAATGCAAAAGCCTTGATTCAGAAAGATGAAAGACTTATAAGGGTATCAGATCTGGCAGAACTGTTTTTTCTTTCTGGATTTAGATCAGGCACAGGTTAGATTAGGCACAAAGACCCTGAGTGCTAGGCAGGAGGAAGGATATTGGTTGGAACAATTCCTCCTACTCTGAGTAGAGACTCTCAGGGCTCCGAGTGGTGTGGAAGTGGATCCTAAGCACTCCGTAGGCAAGTGAGACAAAGGTCAGCTGAAAGAAAGTAAGAGTGAACACTCTGGCCAGTTTGTACACAGCCCTGCCGTGGGTGTGAAAGAATGAGAATTAGAAGGATACAGAGGAGACCATCCCTGCCAGGGTCCTGTGGGGATGTGATTGCAATATCAGTGGATCAACAGTACTAGAGAATCTAGTAAGAGATGGTCATTTTTCATAGTCACAATGTGAAGAAGCATCATAAATATAGCATAGGATGTATTTGTAGTCAGAGGCCAGGTGAGGAATAAGGAAGGAGATAGTCCTCTCCTATGTGACTATGTGCCATGGTGGCAATCTTATAGGAACACACCCATCCCCTACTGCAATTTCAAATTGAACACAAAGAAGAAGGTGACAGAGAAACTTCCAGGGGACTTTAAAAACCTGTATCAGGGCGCCTGGGTGGCTCAGTGGGTTAAAGCCTCTGCTTTTGGCTCAGGTCATGATCTCAGGGTCCTGGGATCGAGGCCTGCATTGGGCTCCCTGCTCAGCGGGGAGCCTGCTTCCCCCCCCCCTCTCTCTGTCATATAAATAAAATCTTTAAAAAAAACCTGTATCAGACTAAACTACAAATTGGAATTAAGTTTTANCTCTGTCATATAAATAAATAAAATCTTTAAAAAAAACCTGTATCAGACTAAACTACAAATTGGAATTAAGTTTTATAGCTCAATTTGATTTTAGTTTTACTCTAAGCCCCATTGTGGATGATGCAGGGAAAAACCTGAAGTGACATTTTTGTACAACTAAGCCTGTCACTATGGATTTTTTTTCACTTGTTGTACAGGAGATATTTAGAGGTATTTGGACTTTTACCATCCCAAGACTAAACAAATGGGTATCACTAGTTGAAAATCCTCAGATGTACATTAATAGGTGCTGGGGGCCACTATGGAGACCACAGGAAAGCTAGCTCTGTGATAGGACTTTCTGCAGAGAAGCAAAGAACAGTTTTCTAGAGCTGAGGTTGGCACATTCATGAATGAGAAACAACTGCAGATATTCTATAGCTTTTCCAGGAACTTGCTTCAGTTATTCCTCTCCTGGGCATCTCAGTGCACAACAAAATACTATATTATTATAAGGCAAGTTTTTTTCTTTACATGAGAGGAATTATGCAGGCATTTTAGATTATCTTGTTACATCCTTATAAGCTACCAAGAGAAGCTACTATCACCACTTTCATTTCTAAAAGGAAACTGAGCCTTAGACTGTGAATACATCCGAAGTCTGGCAGTTATTGATTCAGATCCATTTCTGCCTATCTAAATCCAGAGCCCAAATTCTTAACCACCTGTGTC
Organism: Ailurus styani; assembly: GCA_002007465.1. Classification (NCBI taxonomy): domain Eukaryota; kingdom Metazoa; phylum Chordata; class Mammalia; order Carnivora; family Ailuridae; genus Ailurus; species Ailurus styani. Next base: position 118,842 of record LNAC01001251.1, read on the forward strand.
ACATGACCATTTACAAATAACTATAAGGTTGCCCTCTGTCAACTTTACCCCAATCTTCACTTCTTCCATCAAGGTTTACTTGCAGACCCAGTAGGTGCTGACAGTCTTTTATTCCCACTTTGAGTATGGGTGATAGAAAAAGAACAGATTTGAAGGGGCACATGCTCCCCAATGTTTTTAGCAGCAATGTCTACAATTGCCAAAATATGTAAAGATCTTAGATGTCCATCAACAGGTGAATGGATAAAGAGGGAGGAGGTTTTATATAAGCATATATTATTTAGAACTAGAGGGTTTTGCTTATTATGCTAAGTGAAATAAGTCAGAGAAAGAAATACCATATGATTTCACTCATATGTGGAATTTAAGAAACAACAGATGAACATAGGGGAAGGGAAGGAAAAATAAAAAGAGGAAAACAGGGAGGCAAACCATAAGAGACTTAACTGTTGAGAACAAACTGAGGGTTGCTGGAAGGGGAGTGGGTGGGAGGATGGGGTAACTGGGTGATGAGCATTAAGGAGGGAACTTTGAAGTAATGAGCACTGGGTGTTGTATGCAATGGATGAATCACTGAATTCTACCTCTAAAACTAATAATACACTGTATGTTAAGTTGAATTTAAATAAGATATTTAAAAAATATTTGTTTGAAGGAGAAATGAGATATTGGCTTTGAATAAGATGTTCAGTTATTGGACTTGTCATGTCCCCGTACTACATTCACTAGAGTACTTTTGCTTCCATACTCTTCAGAGCTTAGCCCCTTCATGAAAGTTCATGAAAGAGTCCAGACATGACTATGGTTGACAATGGGATTAAATGCCCTACTGTAACTAAGCTTACACCCTAAGTCTGATAGGTCTAGGTGTTGTCATGGGTGGTTGTCTCTGGATGGAATAGGAGTGCACGTCCACCTGGTATTTCTCCTCTTTATGCCAAATCATTCAATGTCATATGGGGATGAAGCTGGAGATGGTTGGTTTTTGATTTTGGTCTGTGGTAGACCCAGAAGATCATCTAGAAACATCATATTGGGGTATTTTTTTTTTAAGATTTTATTTATTTATTTGACACAGTGAGAGAGATCACAAGTAGGCAGAGAGGCAGGCAGAGAGAGAGGAGGAAGCAGGCTCTCTGCGGAGCAGAGAGCCTGATGCGGGCCTCGATCCCAGGACCCTGAGATCATGACCTGAGCCGAAAGCAGAGGCTTTAACCCACTGAGCCACCCAGGCGCCCGTATATTGGGGTATTTCTGAGATTATTTGGCTAGAAAGTTCTCAGTAGTAACCCTACTAAATGCAATTTAAGCCCAGAAAAAAAGCCCAGAATAAAAGCCTTGGATCTCCATACACACTCTCTGCCTTATGTAGTATAAGTCATGGACTTCAGGCAATATGGAAAAGAACTATCCCATGACAAAAGTTCCTTGTCATTCCCTTTAACATTGGTGCCACTGATGGATTTGAACATTTTTATTTTCTGCAAAGTCCAAGGCTGTGGTTAGGATATAATTCTATAAAACAAACTTTTAGCTCTGGGGCTTCTATAGTATCAACTCCTAATTAAAACAAAAACAAAAGATCAGTAGGTAGATTACATTTAGCACCAAAATTTATGTTCGTAGAACATATTTCTAAAATAAGTGGTTTTGGCACTGGACTCCAGAGTCCTTGATAAGGAGATGGGGGAATGAGTGCCCCTCATCCCAAAACAGAGAAAAATTAATATGCCCCAACTAACCTTAGTGTTAGGCATAGGATTCTGAGGAAATAAAATATCACAAACTCTTTTCCAAAGTTTAGCTTAAACCCCTAGCTAGTTCCAAATTTGTTTTCCTTTAAACATTTTTTTTTTTTAGAAGACATGAGGTTTGAATACTACTCTTGCTTAATCACTGGCTTCTTTAGATTATGCTTTCAAAATACTAAGATCTCTTTTTAACCTAAGGTAAGTCACCTTAGTTTTTGTAATGGTTTGTAAATTGAAATTAAATGAACAAAGTGATTTAGAACAAAAATGGACATACCATAATTCTGAATCACTAGAATTGGGAGCAGTTGCTTTATTTTTCATGCATTACCACAAAATTCTCGTAGGTTTCTAACCTGAAGTAATCATCTTGTTACAGAACTTCTATGATCAATAAATAAAAAGGGTCAAATGATAACAAAATAAGTATGAACCAGGAATTTTCCAAAAAGATCTGAAGTTATTTCAAGATTTGTATCTACCACTGCATCTCTACTTAATCACTTTTACTCCATTCTCTACCCAACTTCTTGCATGTCAGTAATCCCACTGTTACTTTCTTCCCTCTTTGTCATTTCATTATTTTAGTGTGGCTAGTGGTATTTCATGATCATTTCAGTACCTCCAAAACAAAAGCTCCTAGTGTTCTTCTGTTTCTTCCTCCTTGTTCCCAGTTAATTATTAAGAGGAAGTGTGGGTGGGGTGCCTGGGTGGCTCCTTGGGTTAAGCCTCTGCTTTTGGCTCAAGTCATGATCTCAGGGTCCTGGGATCAAGCCCTGCACGCATCCAGCTCCCTGCTCGGCAGGGAGCCTGCTTCCTTCTCTATCTCTGCCTGCCCCTCTGCCTACTTGTAATCTCTGTCAATAAACAAAATCTTAAAAAAAAAAGAGGAAATGTGGGATAGTGCATTTCCATTTATTTAAATGGGGGAATAACCTGGCTTGAGAACTTTAACTTTTATGGGCAGGAAGGTCCCAATCTAAGTCCTATTAGATTAAGATTTCTCACATTCATATTGCTGCCATCATCAATGAAAGGTCTTTTCTGAGGCAAGCCAAAAAGATTGGAAAACTTGCCAATGCAGTTGAATTTTTCCAAGTATTTACTAAAAATTAGTAAACTATTTTCAAGAAGGTGTTAGTAGAATTTTATCTTCTACAAATTGTGCAAAACATTCTCCAAAGAGAAACCAGAAATCCTTTATCAAAAATGTCAATAAACCTATTTCTGTGGACTTACAATTAATTTTATGTCAAATATGAAAAGAGATACTGTATTAAAACTCATACCTTGATTTCCCCACTCAGATATTCCTCTCTCCACTTTGAGAAAATCCACAGTCAAGTGGAATATATTCTATCATTCTTCTTAGAACTTTATGGCCACATCTCAGGTAAGACCTAGTTAAATGGGTGTTATTGTCCTGGTTTCCCCAGTTAGAGTCATTTCCTGCCATCCTCATCTGTATGCCCCACAGATGCAGAATGTTCACTTGGGCTGAGTGCCTGCTTTGAGAACGTGGAGAAGTCTCTCTCGAATCTGTTTGGTGCGGACAGCATAGACAACTGGGTTGAGAATGGGTGGGATGAGGAGGTAAAAGTTGGCCAAAAGGATATGGATATGGGGAGGCACATGATGGCCAAAGCGGTGAGTAAGAGAAGAAACAGCAATAGGGATATAGAAGACAAGAATGGCACAAATGTGAGAACTACATGTCCCTAGGGTTTTAAGCCTAGCCTCAGGGGTGGCCAACCCCATTACAGCTCTGAAAATCATCACATAGGAGGCAGTGATGGCTAATGAATCCAGGATCAATACCAGGAAGCCAATTCCCATTCCATATAAGTTGTTGACTGTTGTGTCACCACATGCCAAGGTAACTATGGCCATGTGTTCACAATAGGAATGGGCAATGATTTGGGTCCGGTAAAGAGGCAGCCTCAGGCGAATCATCAGAGGCAGGGGTCCAATGTAGAGTACTCCACGGAGGAGGGCAGCCAGGCCCAAACGACTCACTGCTGCAGGAGTGAGCACTGAGGTGTGGCGTAATGGGTCACAGATGGCCACATAGCGGTCAAAAGCCATGGCAAGGAAGATTCCTGACTCAACAGTGGCAAAGCAGTGGATGAAGAACATCTGGGTCAAACAGGCATCCAGGTCAATGTTGTGGGCACCAAACCAGAAGATGGCTAGCAGTTTGGGCATGGTAGAGGTTGACAAGACCAAGTCAATGACAGCCAACATACACAGGAAGTAGTACATAGGTTGGTGCAGGCTGCGTTCCACCTTTATCACTGCCAGGATGGTCACATTCCCCACTACAGCCACCAGGTACATAGAGCTGAAGGGGATGGAGAGCCAGATGTGCAGGGATTGCAGCCCTGGAATGCCAGTAAGCCAGAAAGAACTAGGCACCAAGCAGGCATTATTAGACATGAACATGTTTCAGGCAGTGGAGGATCCAGGAGATAGGAGCACTTAGATTTTTACTCTTATGAGAGATACTGTTTCTGGAAACTGTAAACTAGATTCTTACTTTTATCCTGTCCAATTGGTGGAACCTATAATAAAGAATTCTGAATGTCTACTTGATATGTTACAGATTTTACTAAAGAAACAACATGGGTGCCTGAGTGGCTCAGTAGGTTAAGCATCTGCCTTCGGCTCAGGTCATGATCCTAGGACTGAGCTGAAGATAGATGCTTAACCACCCAGGCACCCCAAGAACACAGAGTTTAAGTCAGTTCCTGTCCTGTTTAGTGTTGCCATCCTGCTGTTTCCCATCATATTCTCAACAATATTAAATCTCAGGCTCCCCATCCTCACCATGGTGACTTTCTTCACACAGCCATGTTTTTGCTGAGAGGTTTCACCATCTTTTTGGTTTTTACCCAGGCAAATTCCCTCCATACTTCAAGGCCCATCTCAGATCTTTTCTTCTCTACAAAGCCTTCTTTGGGATCTATAGTCCATTCCAGAGTAGGTGAGTAGTCACTAGATTCCCAATGGTCTCAAACAAGCCCATGCACATTTCAAATATTCTTATAATTGTTATTTATATTTTAGATATTTCCATGGCAAATAAGCATAAAAGTGGCCCTATATAACCTCAGGGATTCCTAATTCTAACTCCATCATAAGTTTTTACAAGTTTGCTTACTTTTTGGTCAGCCATTGATTGGGTGCTGAAAGAAAAATGAGTTTTGTGAACTTTAAGATAGTCCATAAGTGTTCTTGTTACATTATCTCACCAACTTCAGCAATTATGTGAATTAAGTACTTGAATATGCCAGTAAGTGATAACATGTGAAGTCTTTTCCTCAGAGCTCAAATGTGAGTTTCTGTGGATTTATTGGACAGACAGGAAAGGGAAAGATGTCCTGGAGGCCACACCACAGAAGCAGCTCAGGGCACAAGCTTTGGCATCTAATAAACCAGATTTCCCATCCCAGACCTTTTCTTACTCTGTATCTGGGCAAGTAGCCTAACCTCTTGATGTCTCATTTTTTTTCCATGTAAAATATGGGGAGAATATCAACTATGAGGGATAATTAGAAAGAACAAATGAAATTAGTATGAGGTTCTTGGCACATGGCAGCAACTTTCTCTCACTGAATTCTTACTGTTCACTATGGGGAACAGATCAGAACTTTAGATTCAGCAAATTGGAATAGTTTCCTGTTTCTCTGTTACATGAGACATCTCTGAGGTCTCAAAATTCTAGGAAATACAGAGATGGGACAGGGATTTAAGTGGAATGCTAATAAATACAAATTTTATTTCACACCAAGAGGAACGAAGTGTTGTCTAAAAATATTGTGATAGACCACCAATCCAAAGCAGAAAGAGGCCTGATTACTCAGCGTAAGGTAGGTTACTTATGACAAAAGGAATTAGTGTTCATGGGATGGACTTAAACCCAGCTTTCTGATTTGTGCCAAACCCAAATTTTGGGCTGGGACAAGCAGAATATGAATATATATAAAAATAAAATCCACCAAGTTGAAAACCGGCAACTTCAGGGGTGTTTTTTTTTTATTCTTTGCCCCAGGGGTACAGGTCTGTGAATCATCAGGCTTACGTCTTTCACAACATTCACCAAAGCACAAACCCTCCCCAATGTCCATAACCCATCCACCCTATCCCTACCCTCCCACCCCCCAGTAACCCTCAGTTTGTTTTGTGAGATTAGGAGTCTCTTAAGGGTGGTTTGAACTAGATGGTAGCACTGGAATTGTGTTACTTTACATAGAACATTCCAGAGAAACATTTTCTGTGTTAGCCCACATAACGGCTTCCCCACTGTCTGCAAGTCCTATTAGAAGCATCTTGGTAGGTCTGAAGCTCCCGAGAAAGAGGTTTTGTTATGGCAAAATAGATATGGATTAGCAAGACAGACTTAGGTTCAAATACTAACTGCTATTTCTAGCTCTGATTTAGGGAGTGTATGCTCTCTGCCTTTGCTTTCAGTCCTGTTTCCTAGTTTGTGAAATGAAGGGAATAGCTACTATAGAGTTTCTTCATGTATTAAATGAACTGTTTATAAATGTGTGCATTTGTGTGAGCACACAGAAGGTCAAGTGTTAGGAAGCCTGCCCTCTGGAATAGGCACTGTGTTCCCTCATCTACTCCTCCCCTCTCTTCTTTGCCTTCTGCCACAGAACACAGACACATAGTACTGTTTCCATAGGACCTTGGTAACTCCATATCCTTCTTTCCTAAATATATGCATAGCTTTTTTTTTTAACATGGGTATAGTCAGTTGAAGACACCTGCTGATAGTGTAAGGATCAACTCAATAGAGAAGTTTGTCTGACTGTAGGGCAAGAGACCGAAGGCCCAATAAGGCTAGAATAGTCCAGTTTTTTTTCCTCATGTGTTCTGATGGACAGTACTAAGCAATGAGGTTGTTGCCTTGGCGTTTCTCCTTTTCCTTCATAACCCAGGCCAAATTGTGCTCTACTTATTCTACTTTTGACCAAACCCAGGAAAAAAGATAAGCCCTTGTAGAACCAGAAGACAAATGTAGTTTCTGGAACTTGAAGTTTGCAACCAATGACTTTGACCCCCTCTCTGAAATGTACTTACACATTGGGAGTGCTGTCCACAGAGCCCTAGACTGTGTTCCTGACAGGGATCACCTCTTGTCTGGGTGCTTGGACAAATTTAGTTTAGAGTCAAGGGGAGGGCATAGCCTGGATCTCTTCACTATTTTGTCCTGTGTCCTCTTAATCCAGGTGCTGAAAATAGCCCGTTATTTCCCAAGGGCAGCACAAAGAAACCTGCACCTTTTCCCCTGGACCTTCAGTTACTCCGCCTTGGGAGCAGTTTGACTCCTAATCCCACCTCACTCCCAGGACTAGACTGTAGACTTAACCTCTATTCCCCTGGTTGGGGTTCTTGACTGGCTCAAAGTCTCTGACTACCCAACTCCCAAGCCTGAAGTATTTTAGACTCCAAGGGGGACAATGGGAGAAAGTTCACAAGAGAACAGTGAAAAACCACCAGATATTGATATAATCCCTATGGATACTTTAGTTATGGCTTATATTTAAAAAAAATACAAGCTATGCCTAGATTTACTTTATATACTATGTATATTTCACTAACATTGTAATTTTCCCTTTTTAAAAAATCATGTTTGCTTAAAAACAAGATTTGTGAAGCACCTGGATGGCTCAGTCAGTTAAGTGTCTGCCTGCAGCTTGAGTCATGATACCAGGGGTGGGGGTGGTCCTGGGATTGAACTCTGCATTGGGCTCCCTCCTCCCTCTGTACACTCCCAACCCCCACCTGCTCATGTTCTCTCTTTCAAATAAATCTTTTCAAAAAAGACAACAAGATTTGTAATCACAAATTACAATGTGTGTCCATATAGTGTGTCGTTACTTTACTTCCCAGAGTAGTGGGCTTGTTTCAGTTTTTATATACCAAGTGGTACAGTTGTCAATATTTCTGTTCAACTTCAGGATAGGGTAGGATCCCAGAAGGTAAATTACTGACCATTGTGTAGGCCAGATGAATCCTGCTGTCAAACTGCTTTTCAAGAGCATTCTTCCAGTTTATGGTTAACCCAGTGTCAAATGAGTTCATTTGCTAAATTGCCCTTCAGTAATTTTTGAAATATCCACTGTATAGATGAGCAAAGCAAAACCTTAATTTTTAAGATTTCTGTAGTGTGAATATTTTTCTGTATTTGAACAATTTCTGGCCAATTTATTTTGAATAGTTTATTTTCCCATTTTTTCTACTACATAATATTCTTAAATGAAGTAGGGAGAATGATTTAATGATTTCAGAAAATACGGCAAAGTTGGAAATGTTCTCTTTTTGTTCCAAGTTTTTAAATTCTAGTTAACATATAGGATAATATTAGTTTCAGGAGAATTTAGTGATTCATCACTTACATGTAACACCCAGTGCTCATCACAAGTGTCTTTAATATTTGCCACCCATTTAGTCCATCCCCCTGCCCACCTCCCCTCCACCAACCAACCTTCAGTTTATTCTCTATAGTTGAGTCCCTTTTATGATTTGCCTCTTTTCTTTCCCTTATGTTCACTTGTTTCTTAAATTCTCCATGAATGAAATCATATGGTATTTGTCTTTCTCTGACTTATTTCACAGAATACACTCTAGCTCCATCTATGTTGTTGCAAATGGCAAGATTATTTTTTTTGATAGCCAAGTAATATCCCATTATGTACAAACACACACGCCTTTATCCACTCATTATTAGATGGACATTTGGGCTCTTTCCATGATTTAGGTATTGTTGATAGTGCTGCTATAAACAGGGTACATGTATCCCTTCAAATCTGTGTTTTCATATCTTTTGAGTAAATACCTAGTAATACAATTGCTGGATCATAGTTCTATTTTTAAAGATTTTATTTATTTATTTGACAGAGAGAGATCACAAGTAGGCAGAGAGGCAGGCAGAGAGAGAGGAGGAAGCAGGCTCCCTGCCGAGCAGGGAGCCCGATGCGGGCCTCAATCCCAGGACCCTGAGATCATGACCTGAGCCGAAGGCAGAGGCTTTAACCCACTGAGCCACCCAGGCGCCCTCATAGTTCTATTTTTAACTTTGAGGAACTTCCATACTGTTTTCTAGAATGGTTGTACCAGTTTGTATTCCCACCAATAGTGTAGGAGGGTTCCCTTTTCTCTGCATCCTTGGCAACACCTGTTGTTTCCTGTGTTGAATTTAGCTATTCTGGCAGTTGTGAGGTAGTATTTCATTGTAGTTTTGATTTGTAGTTCTCTGATGAGTGATGTTGAATATATTTTCATGTGTCTGTTAGCCATTTGCTAACATTGTTAGACATTGTTAGCCAAATGTCTTTGGAAAACTACTCATTTCTTCTGCTCATTTCTTAACTGGATTATTTGTTTTTTTGGGTGTTGAGTTTGATAAATTCTTTAGATTTTTCGATACTAACCCTTTATTAGATAGGTCATTTGCAAACATCTTCTCCCATTATAAATGTTGCCTTTTAGTTTTAATGTTTCCTTCACTACAAAAAAGCTTTTTATCTTGATGAAGTTATAGTAGCTCATTTTTACTTTTGTTTCCCTTGCTTTTGGAGATGTGTCTAGCAAGAAGTTGCTATAACCAATGTCAAAAAGGTTGTTGCCTCCGTTCTCCAGGATTTTGATGGATTCCTGTCTCACAGTAAGTTCTTTCATCCATTTTGGATTTATTTTTGTGTATGGTGTGAGAAGTGGTCCAATTTCATTCTTCTGCATGAGGCTGTCCAGTTTCCCCAAAACCATTTGTTGAAGAGACTGTCTTTTTTCCATTGAATATTCTTGCCCACTTGGTTTACTGTCTTGACGACTAGAACTCTATAATATATGTAGCTTGGAGTCCAGAATTGTGATGCCTCCAGCTTTGTTTTTCAAGGTTGCTTTGGCTATTCAGGGTCCTTTGTGATTTCCTACAAATTTTAGGATTGTTTGTTCTAGTTCTATAAAAAATGCCATTGGACTATAGAACAGAACTGCGAAATTAGGAGCTGATTTTTTGAAAGAATGAAATTGATAAAACCCTAGTCAGACTTATTAAAAAGAGTAAGGATTCAAATAAAATCATGAACGAGAGAGGGGAGATCACAAACAAGATCACAGAAATACAATTATGAGAGAATATTATGAGAAATTATATGCTAACAAATTCAGCAATCTGGAGGAAATGGATAAATTCCTAGAAACATAAGAACTACCAAAACTGAAACAGGAAGGAATAGAAAACCTGAACAGACCCATAACCAGCAAAGAAATTGAAGCAGTAATTAAAAAAAAATATCCCAACAAACAAAAGTCCAGGGCCATGGGGCTTCCCAGGGAAATTCTACCAAATATTTAAAAAGTTAATACCTATTCTTACCAAACTGTTCCAATAGAAATGGAAAATTTCCAAACTCATTCTATGAGGCCAACATTACCTTGATTCCAAAACCAGACAAAGACCCCACTGAAAGGAGAATTATAAGTCAATATCCCTGATCAATATCTATGAAAAAATTCTCCAAATACTAGGAAATCAAGTCCAGCGGTACATTAAAAGAATAATTCACCACAATCTAGTGGGATTTATTCCTGGGCTGCAAGCGTGTTTCAATAATCATGAATTGATCAACATGATACACATTAATAAGAGGATAAGAATCATATGATCCTCTCAATAGATGCAGAAAAAGCATTTGACAAAATACAGCATCCATTCTTGATAAAAACCTTCAAAGTAGGGATAGAGGGAACGTATCTCAACATTATAGAGGCCATATACAAAAGATCCACAGCTAATACAATCCTCAACAGGGAAAAAAAGAGCTTTTCCTCTATAGTCAGGAATAAGACCAGGATTTTACACTCTCATCATTGTTATTTAAGGTAGTACTAGAAGTCTTAGCCTCAGCAATTGGACAAAAAAGGAAATAAAAGGCATCCTCATTGGCAAGGAAGAAGTCAAATTTATTTTTCACAGACAACAGGATTACTCTATGTAGAAAACCCAAAGGACTCCACCAAAAAACTTCTAGAACTGGTACTCAAATTCAGTAAAGTTGTAGGATACAAAAAAAAGGTCACTGTGCAGAAATACGTTGCTTCCTCCTCTCTCTGCCTCTCTATATACCAATAATGCAGCAGAGAAATCAAGAAATCGATCTCATTTACAATTGCACCAAAACCCATAAGATACCTAGGAATAATCCTAACCAAAGAGGTAAAAGACCTATACTCTGAAAACAAAAATATGAAAAAAATTGAAGATGACACAAGTGGAAAAACATTCCATGCTCATGGAGTGAATATTAAAATTTCTATACTATCCAAACAATCTACACATTTAATGAGATATTTTCTATAGAAAGTTGTAACACGTATACACAGGAAGTTACTTTTATAATCACTATTAGTAATTCATGATATCCCATCTTGATTATGAGAACCCTCAAGATTTCCTAATTTTTCCACACAATGTTCTTTCTCTTCTCTATCCATATTGTTATTGTCAGGCCCCGAACTCTTATTTCAACCTCTTCAGTTGCCTTATTGGCTCCTACTTTCCCTCTTATTCTCTTTTCTAATACTCAGGTGCCATTATGAAAGTACACAGTTGATTGTTCATTCTCTAAATGTTAATAAGACTTTGATTTTTTCCATCCAGCTCTAGGTTTTCCAACCATCTCTGGGAAGTATCTGTTTTAACACACATCAAGATCCCCAAAGTAGTTCAAGGGAGGATGGTCTTCTCCTTGGTGAAGATTCAATTTAAGTAATTGTTAACATCTTAGGCAAAATTAGAAGGATACAGAAATTTGGATGTAGGAGAGAGGCATCAAATCTGATTTTAAAGCTCTTCCCCCCATCCCCACCAGGTCTGAGATCTAACTGGCATATTACATTTGTTTGAGTTAAGGTGTATAATGTGATGATTTGGTACACATGTTTTCAGAGGTTTACTGCAATAAGATTGTTAACACATCACTGCACATGATTACCATTTTTTGATGGTAAGTACATTTAAGATCAACATGCTTAGTAACTTTCAAGTATATGATATTGTTGACTACAGTTACCATGTTATAGAGGTGATCCACAAAACTTACTTTTCTTATAACTCAAAGTTTGAATCCTTTGATATACATCTCATTTCTTTCAACCCCCAGCTGCTGGCAAACACCATTCTACCATTGCTGAGTTTGCCCTTTTAGATTCCATATAGAAGTGAGATCATGTAGTATTTGCCTTTCTCTGTGTGACTTCGTTCACTTAGCATAAAGCCATAAAGGTCCGTTCATGTTGTCAACGGTGGCAGGATTTCTTTTTTTTTTTTTTTAAGATTTTATTTGACAGAGAGATCACAAGTAGGCAGAGAGAGGAGGAAGCAGGCTCCTCGCCGAGCAGGGAGCCCAATGCGGGCCTCAGTCCCAGAACCCTGAGATCACAACCTGAGCTTAAGGCAGAGGCTTTAACCCACTGAGCCACCCAGGCACCCCTTTTTTATGGTTTTATGGTTTATACCACTTTCTCTGACTACTATGAGGTATTTATTCTTCAGTCAACCCTTATGAGGGCACTTATGAGTGCTAAATACCAAGCAGAAAGATCTCACTCTCAGTATATGAAACTCCTATCACATGAGAAAAAGTTTGGTAAGGCTATTTTCCCAACTGAGGGTGGGGGGTCAGCGGGGAGGCAGAGAAGAGACAGAGTGAGAGTGAATCACCACTGGAACACATTCTGTGTGGCTCAGGCACATGTTCTTTTCTCTGCACCAAGTAGCCCCATGGGTGAAAATCTGCTTCTCTGAGTATCATCTATTAGTCCTAGATCAGCGCTTTCATTGATGGATTCATTGTACAAGTCTATGATTTATTTGTCCCTAGTACGGATAACATTACAGTAAGTTATCTTACTGTAGCATTAGGGAAAGGAAGACAATTCTTTCAGAACTGAACAAAGTTTTTGTTATATTGTGTATCATTGTTGAATAATGGGTTACATGTCTCATAAGATAGATTAGATGGTAATCACATACCCCCTGGTATATGATTAAACCCAGATGGTAATCACATACCTCCTGGTATGTGATTAAAAACACCACCACCACCACCAAAACAGGACACACATTATGGAGATTCCTGAAATGGTTAAAGATACATCTATATGATCCAGCAATTCTACTTCTGGGTATATATACACAAAGGAAACGAAAACAGGATGAATGAAACAGGAAATGAAAACAGATGTATTTCTATGTTTACTGCAGAATTATTCACAATATCCAAGATAATGGAGACAAATTAAATGCCTATCAATGGATGAATGGATAAAGATGTGATACACATACACACAGGAATATTATTCAGCTATGAGAAATGAGAACATCCTGGCATTTGTAATAATATGAATGGACCTTGAAGACATGTTTCTCAGTGAGGCAAGTCAAAGAGAAATACTATATGATATTTATGACATGTGGACTCTAAAAAAGCCAAACTAAAAAAAAAGTACAATGTAGTTTGGTAGTTGCCAGAGAATGGGTGTGTATGTGTGTGAAGGATATAAGATGATGTTTATAAAGGTACAAACTTTCAATGAGTAGTAAAGAAGTCCTAGATATATAATGCACAGTAGTGAATATGGACAATATTGTATTATAATCACAGCTGCTAAGAGACTGGATCTTAATTATTTCAACCATTGAAGAAATTATGTGATGTGATAGAAATAGTTAATTATCACTACAATGGCAGTCATAGCAGAGCATATATCAACATGTTCATGTGACATAATATGTAAACTTAAATTTCAGTTAAAAAATTGCTGTGTAAGTGCTGAGAGAAAAAACACTGTCAACCAAGAAATCTCCAGCCAAACTATTCTTTAAAAGTGGAGGGAAAAAAGACCTTCTCAGATGAATGGATTCATTGCTAGCAGAGTTTAATTATAAAGGGTGTCCTTCAGGCTGAAAGAAAAGGATACCAGAGGGTAAATCAAGCATGTAAAAAAGAATGAAGACCATTAGAAACAAGGGAAATTTCATGACAACTGTTGGGTCTTCTTCACTTATTGCCCTATTTATGTATGTATTATATATACACCTAACAGAGCACCAAAACATAGGGAGGAAAAACTGAATTGAAGGGAAAAATGATTGGAAATTTCAATACCATATTCAACTTATATAATAATTAGATGGCAAGGATATAAAAAATTTGAATGCCATCAACCAAATCATAGTTGACATTTATGGAACACTGTACAATTATAGAAGAATACACATCTTTTCAATCATGCATGGAACATTCTCCAGGATAAACCATATGGTATTCCATAAAACAAGTAAATAAATTTAGGACTGAAACTATGTAAATATGTTCTCTAATAACAATGGAATTAAGATAGAAATCAACATTCAGGAAATTCCGAATACATGTAAATTGAACTTCTGAATATCCATGACTCATAGAAGTCCTATATGAGATTAAAAAACATTTTGAACTGAATGAAAATGAAAATCTATCAAAATTTATGGAACAGAGCTCAAGCAGTGCTATGAAGGAAATATATAGTTTTAAGTGCCTAAATTATAAGGAAGAAAGATCTGAAGAGTAATATTCCGTCTTAAACTATAACAAGAGCAAATCAAACCCAAAGCAGGCCAAGGCAAGAAATAAGAGTTGGAATGGCTATCCATGAAAGAAAACAGAAAAGTCAACAGATGAAAAAAAATAAGACCAAAAGCTAGTTCATTTAAAGAGAACCATTGATCAGTCTTTAGTTAAGACTCTGGGAGAAAGAGACAAATACTAAAACCAGGAAATGGAAGAGGAACCTCATTGCTGCCCCTGAATTTTGCAGGTATGGAGAGGGCATGATATTTAATGGCCTCTTAGAATTTTAGAAAAGTAAGACATAAGCTAGGATTGGCATAATTTTAACTTTGAAATGTGTTTAACTCCTTTAATACTTCTAAATAAAAGACCTGATTTATTACTAGAGAAGGAATCCATCTCCCCACCAGACATCTGCTTGGGTGAGATGAGGAAAAGTTCTGAGAGATTCTGGACAGAATGCAGTACAATTTATTCACTCCTGAGTTCTTACCCAGTCTCATCTACTTCCTAAATATTTTAAAAATCATTCTATTTCCCTTTAATCACACTACTTTCTCTAGAATGGAGTATAGGTCCTCAGGAACCCACAAGTGTTGAACAACTTTATCCATCATCCACACATCTAAAGACAAATGAAGCAAGTACAAGATAACTCCAATGAGAGGGGAAGTTATAATTTTGAATAGAGGAGGTTATCAAATGATCACTGACAGCCAGAAATAAGATGAATCAGTCTTGTCAGGCTGCCACAGCAAAATACTGCAGACTGGTTAGCTTAACAAAAATTCTCAGTTCTAGGGCGCCTGGGTGGCTCAGTGGGTTAAAGCCGCTGCCTTCGGCTCAGGTCATGATCTCAGGGTCCTGGGATCGAGGCCCACATCAGGCTCTCTGCTCAGCAGGGAGCCTGCTTCCTCCTCTCTCCTCTCTGCCTGCCTCTCTGCCTACTTGTAATCTCTCCTCTGTGTCAAATGAATAAATAAAAATCTTAAAAAAAAAGATTAAAAAAAATTCTCAGTTCTAGGGGCACCTGGGTGGCTCAGTGGGTTATGCGTCTGTCTTCATCTCAAGTCATGATCCCAGGGTCCTCTCCCTCTGCCATTCCCCCTCCTTGTGCGTGCTCTGTCAAATATATAAAATCTTAAATTCTCAGTTTGGCAGGCTGGAAATCTGATCATGGTATCAGCATGGTTGACCTACGGTAAGGGCTGTCCTGGACTTTAGGTCACCACTTCCCTGCTATGTCCTCATATGGCCTTTCCTTGGTTGTGTGTACATGAAGAGAAAGTGAGAGCTCTCTGGTGCCCAAGTAATTCTATGGTATCAGAATTACAACCTCGCTTAACCATAATCAATTCTTAGAGGGCCCACGTCCAAGTAGCCATACTAGGACTTTATAATATTTGGGGTGGGGGTAGGGGAGGGCAGGGAGAGACACATTCAATCCACAAGTTACTCTATGGATACCCACGAGACATTTTGCCCATTTACTTAATCAAAGAACTCATTCTACTACCTGGAAAGTCATTTGTCAATCTAGCTGAAAGATTGCATACACTGGGAGATCTATCCTTGAATTTTGTCTTTGAATGCCATCCCTAAGAATGACCCTGAAAGGAGTCCCTTCCTGGGGGTATTTGGCCTCAGTACAATTCCTAAGTAGTGGTGGATGAAGAGAAACTTCAGGATTGCCTCAGATATTGAGTAATCACAGCACTCCCATTCCTCCACACTCTGGCTTTGTGTATTAGTAACAATTTAACTCGTTTAAAGCCCAAATTGAAGTTGGCAGCCTATCAGTTTAAGGACCACTTTGGTTAACAGTTACAGAAGTTATGCTCAGTCATGATCTCTGTACAAATCAGTGTTCTGAAGGAATGCACTGACTCCATACGCTTGTTATTAAGAGACAGAGACCATGGTCATGATACTGGCTTTCAAGGTCAATAATAGACTGGAGTAGTGAGGCAGGAAGAGTTGTTTTATTTCTATAGGTCATATGTTCAATTTGGTGGGGTTTACGGCTGGCAGAAATTACTTGGGATACGGCAGCTAAAAATCAACTACAATTAAAGCCAGCAGAGAACACTTTGAACCCTACTCACTTTCTCCAACATTTTACATTGTTTTTTTTTTTTTTTTGAAATCCAGATTTCCCCCTCTTTGCTCTTTCACCTAGTAAGTCTTCCTTATCCTAACTTTATTCATGAGAGGAAGAATCTGGCCTACTCCTCAAATTTTGGACCTGCCACCTTCCCTAGTCGTATAAGCCAATTCCTTGAGATTACCCCTACACACACACACACACACCCTCTGGTTCTGTTTCTCTGGAAACTAAACTCAGCTTTTGGAAACTAGAAGAACAGACTTGTAAAGATGAGTTTTCTAAATTGATTCTAGTGTCTAGAATTGGTTCTCTAATCTATTTAAAAACACTATTTCCAGCAGTAAAGAAAGAACGAACAGGTGTAAGCCTGATGATTCACAGACCTGTACCCCTGGGGCAACAAAAACACAAAAAACCAAAAAACCCTGAACAGTTCATGGGATGATAGGGCAATAGAATGATACATGAAGTATTACCATGGATACTTGTAATCAAATACTTATGGGGGCAAGGTTATAGGTAACCCTGTAGGACAGGGTCAAACATTTGTCAAATTAACAAGTAGAATGGAATTTGGCTGGTTATTCCTAATGTTGCTGGACAAAGTGAGGAAAAAATGATGAGCACTCATGTTCAAATTCCCAGTTCAAGAACTACATAAATGACCTGAAATTGTCTGTGTGTGCCCTGTGGCCACAGGCCTAAGACTGCTGGGAGAAAACAAACAGGAACAACCACAGATTATCCTGGGACTGGCTCAATTACAGTGCAAGTTGAACTCAGTCTTGCAGGGTCTCTAAGAAAGTAAGAGCCTTGATTGGGAAGAAATGGGATCCTGAAACCTGGAATGGGGACATAGGAAAAGAACCTGATAAGGCTGGCACATTGAGCCCCTTCATTCTGATGAATCTTCTTTGCCAGTAGAAGTGACCGCTCTACCTGTCTGAAGGGGATTAATCCTAAATTAACTGAGGAAACTGTAGTGACTTCTACGGCAGTTGCCATACAGGATAACGCAGGTTCTCCTTAGGATCCACTTCTACCTACTTTTAGGCCTATTACTACACTCAAGTCCCAGAAAGAGCCCTAATGATGGGGTATAAAGCGTCACCTATGGGAAAGAGCACTACACTCCAAAAGAACTTGACTTTTCTAATTCATATGGACAAATCCAGAGAATACCTGTGGGAATGGATATTAAGGGTGCTGGGTAATAGTGGAAGGAAGGTAAAATGGGATCTGGTTAAGTTTATTGAGGGGAGTCCAATAAACAGATTCCAGATTTAATGTTGCAACTCAGGGAATTCGAAAGGTCTCTAACAGTTTATATTTTTGGCTGAAACAGACCAAAACGTAACCCACAATAAGTTAGCTTGAAATGCCAAATCTGCCTTGGAACACTGTACAGAAAGGAATTCAGAGACTAGAAATGGAAAGTTAAAGTAGATTTGTCACTTAAGTTCTGCTCACACACCCTTACGGGGTCCGGAGAATACACTTTTCACCACAACTTTGACAAATGAGTTTGTGAGGGGAACCCCAGTGTCTTTGAAGAGCTCCGTGATTGCTCTTTTCTATAGGTCAGGCCTTAGAGTCTACTTGCAATGGGAGTAATTGTTTCCTTCCATCCCAGTATCCAGGTGGTAGTACTTAATTGCCAGATACACGGTGAGCATGATTTTGGTGGACAGCAGAGTCAAAGTACCAATCAGGATTTTCTGACAAGTATAGACCTGTGGCTTTGACTAGTTGATCATGGTATTCCTAGTAATGAAACAGATAGGAAGTCTACTAAATTCTTATTTGATCTGAAGAAAATTCTGGGTAAAGTCTAACCTGACTCTCAAAAACAGTCATGGACCCTCAGTCAGTTCCCAGACCTGAGCCAGTTCACAGACACAGCTTCCTGAATGAGTGGGAGGCTACAGCCCCTTCAGGGAACAATACTTGGTAAACTACTGAAAGTTTATACTGTTAGTCTTTCTCCTAGTCTTCGCCAAGATACCTATTGTTTGTATCCAGGGTAACTGTTCATGGGGGAAAAATAATCAGACCTTTTGGGGAACTACCAGACACTGGCTCTGAATGGACACTAATTCTAGTATATCCCAAATGTCTCTATAGTCCAATCAAAGTAGGGCCTATAGAAGTAAGGTGATTGAGTTTCAGCTCAAATCCACCATACTCTCGGCTAAGTGGGTACCCAAATCCATCCTGTGGTTATTTCCTGATTTCAGAATGCATAATGGAAATGGACACACTCAGCAACTGGCAGGAGCCCCATACTGCATCCATGTAGGTTGCATTGTAACGAATGTACTTTTCTAGTTGGATATATTGGTAATAAAATATATTGGTAAAAAAAGTGACTATGCATGTATCAGGGACAGGGGGTATGTGGGAAATCTGTACCTTCTGTTCAATTTCATTGTGAACCTAGAACTTTTCTATGAAATATAGTCTACTACTTTCAGGGTCCTTCTACCTAAGTGAAACATTTATGGGTCCAGTGGTATGAGGTCTATTGAGATACCCCTTCTAAGCTGTTGCATTTGGCCCCTCCAATAATCAGAAGGGCACAATGCCTAGTGAGCTTGTGTTTTCAGAGACAAGATATTCCTCATCTGGGTGTGTTACTTGGGCCCACTTACTGAGTGACCCAGAAATCTTGTTTTCAGTGGGGTATAGAAATAGGATCTGTAACAGACCCAGGCTGCTGTGCAAGTGGCCATGCCACTTGGGCCATATGATCCAGCAAATCCAATGGTGCTTGAAATATCAGTGGCAAGTAGGGATGCTGATTGGAGCCTTTGGCAGGCCCCTAGAGGTGAACTGTAGGGCAGGGCCTAAGGATTTTAGAGCAAAACCTGCCATCTTCTGTGGATAATGACTTTCCATTTAAGAAACAGTTCTTAGTCTACTATCAGCCTTAGTAGAGGCTGAATGCTTGCACATGGGCCTTCATGTTACCATGTAACTGGAGATGCTCATAACCTGGGTCTTACCTGTCACTAAGCCACAAAGTGAGTGTGAACAGCAACACTCCATCAAATACAAGTGGTCTGTATACGAGTGGGCCCAAGAAGGCCCTGAAGGTACAAGTTATGTGAAGTGGTCCAAATAGCCATGGTCCCATCCCCTGCTATACCTTCTCTTTCTATGCCTGTGCCTAGAGCCTTATGAAGATGAGGACAAGACTTAAGGTTCACTTAAAGATGGTTCTGCAAAATATGAGGGTGCCACCTCAAAGTAGGGAGTTTAGTGCTTGAAGCAGTCTTTCTGGGACATTCCTGAAGGACAGAGGTGAAGGGAAACCTCTGTAGTGATCAGAACTTTGAGCGTTTGGATTTTTCTCAGAAGCAGAAGAGGTCAGATGCACAATTACATATTGGTTTATGGGCTGGGGGCAATGGTTTGGCTGGATGGTCAGGGACTTAAACAGGATCAGAATAATTGGTAACAAGGAAATCTGAGGATGATGGACTTTCCTGAATGGAGAAAAAAAGCCAACAACAACAAAAACCCACAAAAAACCAAACCATGATATTTGTGTCCATGTGAATGCTCACCTAAGGGTGACCTCAGCAGCAGAGGATTTAATAATCAAGTGGACAGGACAACTGTTCTGTGGATATCAGCGAGCCTCTTTTCCCAGCCACCCTTGCAATTACCTAATGGGTTTATGAACAAAGTGGCCTTGGTTGCAGGAATGCATGACCTCAGCAATATGGACTTCCACTCACCAACACCAACCTGACTGTGGTCACTGCTGAAGTCCTCATCTGCCAGTAGCAAAGACTAATACTGAGTCCCTGATGTAGCACCATCCTCTGAAGTGATCAGCCAACTACCTGGTAATATTGATTACACTGGACTGCTTCCATAATGGAAGTAGAAGGATTTTAATTTATTTTTTAGAGAAACGTTGTGTTTAATGGTAAAGCTTAGCATACTCCAGCACCAGGCATGGCCTGAAGTCAAAGCAGCAGGGGCAGGTAGCTGACCCTCATGGAACCTCACATGGCAAAGAAGGTGAGGAAGGCAACCATCAAGCAGAAGAGCCCCATGGCCTCAGACAGGGAAAAGCCCAGAATGGCATAGGAGAAGAGCTGCTGCTTGAGATGGGCTCCTGGCATAGCCAATGATCAAGCTGCCAAACACTGTTCCAATGCTAGCCCCTGAACCAGCCACAACAACTGTGGCACTCCCAGCACCAATAAACTTTGCTGCTGTGTCAGTGTCCTGGGAGTCAACACTAGTCTGGAACTCCTGTTGGGCTACCTGGACTGGGGAGCTGCTGTAGAATGGCTGTTCAGCTGGGATCTCTGGCCTAGTCAATAGGGAGGTAGACACAGGCCTGATTAGATCCCTGGTACAACAGCAAATCAGAGCCAGAGATATTAGTGCCCTGGTGGTCAGATTTTCTCAGTCTCATGGCTTTAGCTCTAGGTCTCAGCGCTCAGCTCTCCCTCATAATATCCACCTATGAAATGCCCACAGCGAATATCATTCTCAATGAGGAAAAACAGAGCTTCTGCCTTCAGGTCAGGAACACGACAGGGATGCCCACTCTCATCACTGTTGTTCGACATAGTACTAGAAGTCCTAGCATCAGCAATCAGACAACAAAAAGAAATAAAAGGCATTCAAATTGGTAAATAAGTCAAACTCTCTTCACAGATGACAAACTTTATGTGGAGAACCCAAAAGACTCCACCCCCAAATTACTAGAACTCATAACAATTCAGCAATGTGGCAGGATACAAAAATTAATGTACAAAAATCATTTGTTTTTCTATACACTAACAATGTAACTGTTGAAAGAAGCTAGGGAATAGATTCCATTTACGATAGCACCAAAAACCATAACATACTTAGGAGTAAACCAACGAAAGAGGTAAAGGATCTATACTCTAGAAACTAGAGGACATTTATGAAAGAAATTGAGGAAAACAAAAAGATGGAAAAACATTCCATGCTCATGGATTGGAAGAATAAACTGTTAAAATGTCTATCCTGCCCAGAGCAAGTCAACACTTTCAATGGCATCCCTATTAAAATACCATTGGAATTTTCCAAAGAGCTGGAACAAACTATCCTAAAATTTATATGGAACCAGAAAAGACCCTGAGTCACCAAGGGAATATTGAAAAAGAAAAAGCTGGGGGCATCACATTGCCTGATTTCAAGCTATATTACAAAGCTGTGATCACTAAGACAGCATGGTATTGGCACCAAAACAGACACACAGATCAATGGAACAGAATAGAGTCTCCAGAAATGGACTCTCAACTCTATGGTCAATTTTTGACAAATCAGGAAAAAATATCCAATGGAAAAAAGACTAGTAAATGGTGCTGGGAAAATTGGACATCTACATACAGAATGAAACTGGACCATTTCCTTACATCATAAACAGACTCAAAAAGGATGAAGGACCTCGATGTTAGACAGGAATTTATCAAAATCCTAGAGGAGAACATAGGCAATAACCTCTTGGACACCGGCCACAGCAACTTCTTTCAAGATAAATCTCAAGGGAAACAGACAAAAAATGAACTTTTGGGACTTCATCAAGATAAAAAGCTTCTGCACAGCAAAGGAAACCATCAACAAAACTAAGACACAACCCATGGAATGGGAGAAGATATTTACAAATGAGAGTACAAAGGGTTGGTATCTAAGAGCTATAAAGAACTTCTCAAACTCAACACCCCCAAAAAATAATCCAGTAAAAAAAATGGGCAGAAGACATGGACACTTCTCCAAAGAAGACACACAACTGGCTAACAGACACATGAAAAAATGTTCATCACTAGACATCAGGGAAATCAAAACCACACTGAGATACAACCTTACACAAGTTAGAATGGCAAAAATCAACAGGGCAGGAAACAAGTGTTGGAGAAGATGTGGAGAAAGGGGAACCCTCTTACACTGTTGGTGGGAATGCAAGTTGGTGCAGCCACTTTGGAAAACTGTGGAGATTCCTCAAGACGTTGAAAATAGAGCTATTGTATGACCCAGCAATTGCCCTACTAGGTATTCACCCCAAAGATAGAGATGTAATGAAAAGGGGCACCTGTATCCCAACATCCACAGCAACAGTGTCCACAATAGCCAAACTGTGGAAGGGGTGGAGATGTCCTTCAACAGATGAAGAGATAAAGATATGGTTTATATATACACAACAGAATACTACTCAGCCATCAGAAAGGATGAAGACCTACCCTTTACATAAAGGTGGATGGAACTGGAGGTTATTATGCTGAATGAAATCAATCAGAGAAAGAAATTATCATATGGTTTCATTCATTGTAGGATATAAGAAATAGCACAGAGGATCATAAGGAAAGGAAGGGAAAACTGGGAAGAAATCAGAAGGAGACAAACCATGAGACACTCTGGACTCTGGGAAACAAACTGAAGGTTACAGAAGGGGATTTGGGTAGGGGGATGGGGTAACTGGGTGATGGGCATTAAGGAGGGCATGTGATGTGTTGAGCACTGGCTGTTATATGCAACTGATGAATTATTGAACACATCTGAAACTAATGATGTACTGTATGTTGGCTAATTGAATTTAAATAATTAAAATAAATGAAGTTGAAATCAGGAAGTCAAAGGAGAACATCAACAAAATCAAGAGCTGGTTCTTTCTAAGGAATCAGTACAAGTGATAAACCAATAGCCAAGTCAAGGAAGAAAGAAATTATTGATAACAGAAATAAAAGAGGGACCACAAACCGATCCCATGTAGGATTGACAGTATTTTGAACCACTCTATGCGCATACATTCATTAACCTAATGAAACAGACCAGTTCCTTGAAAGTCTACCAAATTCAAACAAGGAGAAATAGAGGAAGTAAAAGATGAGTCAATAATTAATAACTTTCCATAATGAGACACCTGGTCCATATGGGTTCACTGGAGAAGTCTTGAAAACATAAGAAATCCTCTGCAAAATGCTAGCAAACCAAATCTGACAGTGCGTAAGTATATGCTCTGTGACCAACAGATTTATTCTGGGTATGCATGGCTGACTCAACATTTCAAAAAATTGCTGTAATTTATCTCAACAGGCTAAAGAAAAAAATCATGTTATCAATAGATGTAGAAAAAGCATCTGGCATTCATAAACTATTAGCAAACTAAGACTAAAAAAAATGTAAAATTTAAACCTACCCAAAACTTTTGTTTTTCACTGCTACCTATGTAAATTTTAGGCAAATTAGTTAGCTTCTTTGTGCCTCAGTATCTTGATCTGAGAAGTGAGGATTCTAAGAGCTCATATCTCAGAGGGTTGTTTTGGTGAAAAGGAGAAGGATTTGGGAAATGAGAGCCAGAGGACCCAAAGTAAAGCAGCACAATGTAGTAAGGGGATGAGAGCATGAGACAGGAGAGGAGTACTTGATACCGGCATAGGAATTTCATTTAATAACTTAAACATTAAAAAAAGCTTCTAATTCTTATTAGTATGATACAACCTATCATTTGTCAAGTCATTCCAACACCTGAATGAACAGAGATATTCAAGTGGTATCTAGACTGTCTATGAGGACATAGATCCAGAGGGGATTCCCTCATTCAGCTGTACATCCATGGTTGCTTCAGGCTCTAAGAGAAACCATCCACGTACTGGAAAAAAGAAAAGAGTAGATTATCAATGGCCCTGTGTGGGAACTGGTAGAGGGAAGCCAGAGATTGGATGATTCAAGCTGATAAAGTTTATTAGTGGAATCAGGGATATACAGGGGGCTTCAAGATAAAGATGTGGTATATACATACAATGGAATACTATGCAGCTATCAAAAGAAACGAAATCTTGCCATTTGCAACGACGTGGATGGAACTAGAGGGTATTATGCTGAATGAAATAAGTCAGAGAAAGACAATTATCATATGATCTCTCTGATATGAGGAACTTGAGGGGTAGGGTGGGGGGTCGTGGGGGGTAGGGAGGGAAAAATAATGAAACAAGATGGGATGGGGAAGGAGACAAACCATAAGAGACTTCTAATCTCATAAAACAAACTGAGGGTTACTGGGGGGTGGGAGGGTAGGGATAGGGTGGATGGGTTATGGACATTGGGGAGGGTTTGTGCTTTGGTGAATGCTGTGAAAGATGTAAGCCTGATGATTCACAGACCTGTACCCCTTGGGCAAANTAAGAGACTCCTAATCTCACAAAACAAACTGAGGGTTACTGGGGGGTGGGAGGGTAGGGATAGCGTGGATGGGTTATGGACATTGGGGAGGGTTTGTGCTTTGGTGAATGCTGTGAAAGATGTAAGCCTTATGATTCACAGACCTGTACCCCTGGGGCAAAGAATAAAAATAAAAAAAATTAAAAAAAAAAGATATGAAACGATGTGAGAAAGCTCACAAAAAGTGAACCAGTTTAGGGATAACTTGATCAAGGACACAGGTCTAGTTAGTGTCAGTACTGGCAATCCACCAGACAAATGTGGGCTCATGTCTATGCTCCTAACTACTATAGTAGACCAGTTCCCCCAGAAGTGACGAGGAGATGAAGTTTGATCCCAGATTCTAAATCCTGACTCTACCACTTTTAAGGTAAGAAGATTTTGGCAAAATTCTTTATATTGAGCATCAGCATTCCCATTTATATATAAGAAAATTCACCTTCGGACTTGAGATGTATTCATGGCACTCAAATATTAATTCCCACATACTCCAACTCAGCAGCTGGCCTAACAAGCTTAAGAGTTCTTTTCTAGAATCGCACATGAAGGACGGCTTATTTCAGAGCAAGAACAGTACAACTCATTCATAAAATTATAAACTAGGTACCCCAGTATCCTTATGCTAGCCTGACCTCCACAGTCTCTTCACACCTTTGACCTCCACAGTAAGCCAAATTGTAAGAAGACGAGGCTCACTGAATGAAGACAAAGCCAAGTCAGCACATTCAAATAAAGGATTAATATATCTAACTTTAAGCCTGAAGTTTTCTTTTGCGTTGTGGAGTCGACTCCAGTCATGGTATCTCATCCTTGGGCCAGGATGCCCTCTCCTGGACAGTCCTAGAAACAACAGGGACAATGTTTACTTTTGATTCATCTCTGCCTCCAAGGCTGAATAGACATCTGACTCAATTAACAGATTTAAGATACTAAATTATGGGGGAAGTTAATACCTTTAATGTTCTTTTACACAGCCCATAGGCATACCTCTCCATTAGTTGAAAAAGGTTGTCGAGTTGGTCCATAAAGTCAAATTATTAAAAGGAAGCTGCCTTATTATAACCTCTAACATGATTCAATTTGATGCATTGATTTATTGAATACTTAAAATTTCTAAATATCATACAAGGTATCCAGGTACACAAATCACAGCTAACCTATTAAAGTTTAAAGGCAAAGTTCAATTGGAGGTGGTGTTTATTGAACCAAGTTTCAAAAGTTCTATATGAATCCCTATGGAATGACATTCCTGCTTTACTTGGCTGAGGGCATAACACATGCACAGGCACAAAAGCAAGAAATACCCTGTACATTGCAGCAACTACAAGCAGTTTTACATAGAACATCAAGTTTAAGGTGGGGGAGAAGGTAGCAAAAGCTTCTAGAGGTTCCCAGCTTTTCCTAAAGTGCTGGAAAGTAGGATACTCTGGAAGAGGAGAAAGGATAACAATAAGCCTTTCTGTATTGATTCTACTGTATTAGCTCCTGTCCAGGCCATATTGGTTCCTGGTCTAAAGGAGACAATTAGGAGGTCCCTCAGGGTTATGGGAGTTAATGCTTCCCAAAGACAAAAAAAAAAAAATACCAGTAATCGTGATAACAACCAGCAAGAGCAGGACTTGGACCCAAGGGATCATGACTCAAAGTCTATTTTCCCTAGACCTCTCTGGATCAACCCTGACACACTGGGCATTGCTTAAGTTTAGATTTTGCATTCATTCTTCTGGGGAAAAGCCTGCCATTTTCCTTCTCCACTGAGAGAAGTGGGAAGGTTACCAGTCCATATGGAATTCCCTCGACCCCTGAACAGAATGCTTATAAGTGCCAGGCCTCAGAGATTTGCAGAGCCCCAGGCTCTTGCTCTGACACTACCCAGCCCAGGTAAGAGCATCTTGTAAAGGGGAATCTAAAAGAACAGCAGGTCATCAGGAAGGGTTCCAAGCCTTTTAGGGTGAATAGCCTTGGGACCCTTGGGCATCCTACTTCTGATTATACTCCTACAGAACTCTCCAAGACCAGACTCCGAGGGAATTCTCTTGGAAGGGGATGTGAAGGGTGGAATCCAGAGAGTCCCACTCAGGAAGTCTGAAGTGGCCTCTAGTTCAATGCCGATACAAGGCCCTCCAAAGTACCTACAGGTGCTTTAAATAGGCAATAGGTTATTCTTATTTGACATAGCCAGGAGCTGGGTTCTCACAGGGATTACACTAGAGAATAAGATAGACATGCTCCCCACTCTAACGAAACATTGTTTGGGGAATCATGCATGAGAGCATGCAGTTCAGAACACTATGTGTGTACACTACAAAGACAGGCACTGAGCACAGACGGAGGGTTAGAGCAGGTTTAAGGGGACATCTAAGCTATGGCCAGGGGCACAGGTAAGGATTAGTTAGGTGAGGAAGAGGAGTATACCATCACAACACTAGGAAAGAACATGGGTAAATCCCAGAGGCAAAAGAATATGCTACAGTTGGGAAGTGGAAAAATTCAGCCTTGTCGGACGGTAGTGGGCAGGGAGAAGAACAGTAAGAGCCGTGGCTGGTGTTGGCAGATGTGTTTGTATAGAGCTCAGGTGGAACGCTGTGACTCCTCATACCCTCACAACCATTCTGAGCAGGAGCTGCAGTAGCCTCTTTCTGTTGTATTTAAAGTGTGAAGGTTGCTTCTGCCTAGAGAGGCATAAGCTAAGGAAAGTTAGGATCTTAGGGAAAGGATGGGGGTTGGCAAAGTTAACCAAGGCTCAGCCCAACCCCCTTTCACAGGGGAAGTGCAGCTCTCCAGTCATGGGTGCCTTCTTCACTGTGATGGCTGTTCCTAGAGAGGGATAGGAAGGGGAAACTGCCATTGGGAAAACAGCTCTGTATGTTGTCAAGTACGGGATAAGGAAAAGAAATCAAATCCACCTTTAGGGCTTGGGGCCAGCCCAGGGGAATGAAGACTTGTGGGTTGTCTCTAAATAGGTCTATGATGTAGTAAAGGCTGGCCCGCAAGAGAAGTTTCTTCCCATTTCTAGTGTTACCTTGGTATATTTAGCTTTGTATATACCTTGGGTTGTGAGATCCTCCTCCAACAGGAGGATCCTGCCCAAACTCAGAAGGAAACTGCTGATCCAGGGTGTGACCCAGTAGTGCTGGGACTCAAATGGCATCAGAAGCAGTGAGACCGCTGAAAACACTTCTGCACTAACACAGGAGAAGGGTAACTTCTATGATGGGGGAGGAGCAAGGGAAGAGAAGACAAATTCACTTGGCAAGTCTGCTAGTTTTTTCATTCAAAGACTTTTCCTTTCTGGAGTAAAGATTATTCTTCACATGAATACAACTTTGCTCAGTGTAACATCAGGTTATGAAGGCCAGTGGAGTAGAGACAGGGGTGAAGGAGCCAAGTCCCCTCTTATTTTAAGTTTATATTTATTTTTTTAAAGATTTATTCATTTTGACACAGAGAGATTACAAGTAGGTAGAGAGGCAGGCAGAGAGAGAGGAGAGAGGAGGAAGCAGGCTCCCTGCTGAGGCAGAGAGCCCAATGTGGGTCTCGATCCCAGGACCCTGGGATCATGACCTGAGCCGAAGGCAGCGGCTTTAACCCACTGAGCCACCCAGGTGCCCTTATTTTAAGTTTAGAAGTCCTGGTAGAGATCATTTAGCCCTTGACTACCAGGAAATTGTTCTTTTGCTTGTAGAACCAATTCAGTAAAGTTGACAACTTTTAGATTATGTGTCCTGCTAAGGAAGCAGACTGCCTTGCAAAGACAATACTGAGTAAAGATTGTGTACTGTTGGAATCTGGTCTCACCCATTCAAACCAGTAGCCTAGTGAAGGGAGCAATTGAAAGGACTATTTGCTGAGGCCTGGGAAGAGTTAAGGAAACTGAATAAGGGATGATGAAGCACCAGGATGAACTTTGCACAGCATTACCTAACACAGGCCTGATGACAAAGGGAAGATGCTGTTGCTTTTGGTAGAACACCATGTCAGTGCCATATGTGTCTGGCAGGAAGGGAACTGGGGAGCACATGCCTGGTCTCTAGTCTCACTTTCCTATCTCCTGCTGGTGCCTCATATTGGTTGAGCCCACCTAGAAACCACAATAGGAGGGAATCTGAGTGATGCAGTCCATAGACATCAGCTCCTAGGGACCTAGGACAGAGCTTCAGATGGACAAATGGAGAATAATTAGCATATAGGAAAAAACCAAGACAGGCTGAGCTCACCTGTTCTCAGTCACAGGCTAGTTCCTGTGTGCTCTTGTCTTGTCCAGCCCCACTGACTCAGCCTTCTTACCTTGCCTTTTTATGGCTATTGCCAACACTGTTCCCATTTGTAGTAATCTAGGAGAACCTTGAGTTGGAGAGAAAACCCAGCTCACAGAGAGGAATTTTATGGGATAAACTCACTACTATGGTTGTCATCCTCCCACTTCCAATGCTCCCTACAGAGACAGGCATTCCAAAATTTATTGAACTTTATTGGATGTATTTTTGGTTTTTAACATTATTCTCAACTAGAAAGAGCTTAGTGTTAATATGCTTAGTGTTAATATGTGTCACGTGTTGCATTCTCCTTTAATTCTCATGCCTCCTTTAGGCCACAACTGTATAAATTTGTTGTCAAATGAAGTCAGTCATGTAACTGACAGGATAATACCATTTGTATCATCTCCTACTGCCACAGTCTGAAACCAGATCTGGAAAATCCCAAAGCAGACTATTAACTACCCTGCTGTACTCAACCCTACAAGACTCAAGATCTAGAAGACAAAGCTTCTTATATGTTTTTCTAGGTCATTGACATTCCTCTAATATAGATAGGAAACACATTCAAGTATGATCCTTTAGATCCTGGAAAACAAAGCCAAGCCCCCAAACTGTTCCTATGTTTTTTTCAAAATACTAATCTTTTAAGCCAGTTGCTCTGGACTCTGAGTAGGGCATTTTTTCTTTGACCAAATACTCATCCTCTAGGCTTCTTGCCACTCAGAGCTTAATGTGTTTTCTTTCTTCCTAGGGACGGCCCTCTTGTCTTCTGCTATCTTCTCTATTCAGCCTCATGAAGGGAGAAGGCCCTTGCAAGGACCTGCCTCTGGGCAGACAAACTGAGCTACATTCAGCAGCTTTCACCTTTCAGGAATCCCTTTGTTTCCATCCTCCAAAGTCCTTTACTGGCCCGTGTCTCTGCTTTGTGATATTTGGGCTGCAGGTTAAATGTTTCAACTCATGTATTAGCAAATGCTGGCCTCTAGCTTAAACTTTGATTTACCATAGAGCCTAGACAGTCCCAGGAGTCTCTCACTGTATCTTTCAGCATCAACTATTTCTTATATTCAAGGAGCTTGCGTTTTGACACCTTCTAATATAATCCTGGGAGATACCACATAGCCTACCTGGAGAGTTAGACTAAAAACTAGTACCAGGCTACCTCAGGTCATTTTATTTACTGATGCAAGCACATTACTCTGAGAGTCCTATTATAAAGGAATACTCCTACATTCATTCGAATATGTGTTTAGCTTGTACTTGGCAAGTTTTTGTCAATACCATGAAAGTATTAACATGACATTTACACTAGGACATTGTTCCATAGTTTCTTCTAAGAAGGTCTTCTAAGAAGATCCTTCTAAGAAGGATCGCATCAGTGATCCTATTCTTTATTATAGAACCTAAGAATAAAACATTCTTGTTCTTTATTTCTAGAAGAAGTTTCTACTGCATTTTGGGCCACAGGTGAGAAGGTTCATTTATGAATCATGCTCACTTCTCACAATGTCTGTTCAATACCCAGCTCCTTCCAGCTCACTGGCATCCCAGGGCTGGAGTCCCTGCATATGTGGCTCTCCATCCCCTTTGGTTCCATGTACTTGGTTGCTGTGGTGGGGAATGTCACCATTCTGGCTGTGGTAAAAGTGGAACGTAGCCTGCACCAACCCATGTACTTCTTCCTGTGTATGTTGGCTGTCATTGACCTGGTTCTGTCCACTTCTACTATGCCTAAACTGCTGGGAATCTTATGGTTTGGTGCTGGAGACATTGGCCTGGATGCCTGCCTGACTCAAATGTTCCTCATCCACTGCTTTGCCACAGTCGAGTCAGGCATCTTCCTTGCCATGGCTTTTGACCGCTATGTAGCCATCTGCAACCCACTCCACCATACCACAGTGCTCACTCATACTGTGGTGGGACGTTTGGGGCTGGCTGCCCTCCTCCGAGGTGTACTATACATCGGACCTCTGCCTTTGATGATCCGCCTGCGGCTTCCCCTTTTTAAAGCTCATGTCATCTCCCACTCCTACTGTGAGCACATGGCAGTGGTCACCTTGGCATGTGGGGATAGCAGGGTCAACAATGTCTACGGGCTGAGCATTGGCTTTCTGGTCCTGATCCTGGACTCCATGGCTATCGCTGTCTCTTATGTGATGATTTTCCGGGCTGTGATGGGGCTGGCCACACCTGAGGCCCGGCTTAAAACCCTGGGGACATGTGGTTCTCACATCTGTGCCATTCTGATCTTTTATGTTCCTATTGCTGTGTTTTCTCTCATTCACCGATTTGGTCACCAGGTGCCTCCTCCAATCCACACTCTACTGGCCAACTTCTACCTCCTCATTCCTCCAATCCTCAATCCCATTGTCTACGCTGTCCATACCAAGCAGATCCGTGAGCGGCTTCTTCAAATCCTAAAGATAGAAACTAAGATCAAATGACTTACTTCCTTCTCTCTCAAGCACATAGAGAAAGAATTGAAACATGGTGGGCAGCTTGCCAAATGGGAACTTCAAGCAGTCTGAGATGTTAGGCCCAGTGTTCTCTAGTAATGCCAAGACAGGACAACTCTAAATTCTAAGGGTATTTTTTTTTTTTTAATGACTAAAGGGTATTTGAGCTGTCAAGGTGAAATCATGACATCAGTAATATAAATAGCAGCTAGTGTCCACTTAAGTATTACAGATATCCTAACATCTTAGGAGGTAGCTAGTTTTGTTCACATTTTATACACTGGAAATAGGACAGAATACCCTTACTTTATAAACTGCATATGAGGTTTCTAAGATGCATAGATAAAATGCTTGAGTTTATAACACTGTTATATAATATATTCTACTCAGTCTGTTTTTTATGTAGGTTTTAAATAAAATCCTAAAAAACTGGAGTCATTTCATTAAAGTGGTCTTAGCAACAAGCAAAAGTTTTGATTTAAGCCTTTAACAGAAATGCTACTAAAAACTGCTTGTACTAAGAAAGCTTGGAGTGTTCTAAAAGAATACGGCCTGGAAAAAAATGTCAGGTTAATGAGACAAGACCCCCATTATCAACAGGACCCTTGTACTTCCCCTGCAGGCCCACTCCCATCAAGAAGCCTGAAGCATGGGAGGGCTCCATGAGGAGGAAAGTGGCGTCTTTGCACAGGACATCTCCATGGGTCCATCCTTAGGATCCCTGATCATGATGTGTGTTCTTTTAAATCAATCACAAAATAAGGCAAAATTATGAATTCTAGCATGTCTAGGAACACTAATCTTACCTTCCAAGTTATTAGTTCAGTATTTACAAGGTGATTATTAAGTACTTTGCTAGTTAAGTAGCTGATGTTGAAAGTTACTAATGTAATCCTTACAACCACACTGTACAGGCAGAAATTATCTGCTTTGTAGATGAGAAAAATTGACATTCCCAGAAGTGATAGAATTGTCCAAGTTTACTCGGTTTACAAGAGTTAAAATCAGGAACTTGGCAGTTTAAAAACCCCAAAGCTTCTAATCCTTCTAACCGGCATTTTAATTAGCCATGGAAAAGCTGACAAGTCTCTTCCCCAAGGACTGAATGGTTTTATATTTAATGTTCCTTAGACACTATGCTCCTTACTCCCACCTGGGAATGCACAGATCAGTCTCCTCTCACAAGGGTAGAGCTGGATTCAATCCAAGTTTGATTACAAATCCCTAACTAACTAGGCAGGAAGAGGTTGTATACCCAAAGCCTAGTAGATACAACAAATGATCATAGAGCTTAGTATAAAGGGAATTAGTTAAGTACAAAGAAAAGATCACTACAGGACAACCAGAAAAAAGGACTTCTCATTTTGCTGTGGCTATTCATTAATTGCCTCGCTATTGGAGTATCTAAATGTGTGATCATTTAGGGTTCTGATTGTATCCATATTTCTTCTAATATATCTAACTTCTATCCCATCCCATCCTTCCATCATGGTATTTGTTTTCCTGAACGTTATGTTTGAGTTTGGAAAGAGTCGAATATTTTTCACCACATGAATTGAAAAGCAATCCAGTCATAGTGCTATTCTGCCTATCCCCACCATGGTTGGGGTCCAATGGTATTAACTCTATACCTCTTCCAAGTATGTGCTCACTGGCTCTCAGGGCCCTCTGGTTGGATTGCAAGAAAGGGCAAGGCCCAAAGACCCAGAACTTCCATCACCGTGTACTGCTGAGGTCACATTTCCTCACAAGCAGCTCATAACCAATGACTAGGCATTATAGGGATGTAAGGTAGGCCCATTCCTACAAGATTGAACCCCTCTGACAGGGAACTATGGTTCCAGGACTCCTCATTGGCCTTGCTGATGCTTTTATAAGTACAGTGAAGTCTGAGACCTTTCCTTCCTCAGACTTCTACAGATAATCAGACTGGCATTGTGATTTGATAGTTTGCCCAGCACCCAGCTCCCTCATAGGCATAGCTTCCAGTAAATTTCACATGTGTGATCCCATCATGTGGTTTGCTTCTTGGAGGACCAAGAGTGGTCAGAGCAAGCAGGAGGTAGAACGGGGATCTGACTGTATCACTAACTGCCTTGGTGGGTGAGGAGGATGGCATCCCACTTAGTGGGTAGGGAATAGGTAGTCCTTCACACAAGATAGCTCAATTGCTGAAGATTTCACTGGTGGCAAACTAAGAA
The DNA here is from genome assembly GCA_002007465.1 of Ailurus styani. Lineage (NCBI taxonomy): Eukaryota > Metazoa > Chordata > Mammalia > Carnivora > Ailuridae > Ailurus > Ailurus styani. The sequence goes on from LNAC01001251.1 coordinate 152,450, forward strand.
ATCCCAGTAGAGGGAAACACTGTTGCAGGTATGATAAGCATTTGAAGACAAGAGGGTACAGCCTACAAAGATCCTGGTATTTGGTTTTCCTGGGTTGGACTGATACCTTGTGAAAGAATAGTAAGATTGGTAGCGACTAACAAGCAGTGAATGGTTGAGTGTGAGGGCCTGAGTGGTAATTTATGAAAAAGTCTATCTCCTGGAAGAATATATAGCTGAGTGGCCGACCAAAGAATTTTTTTTAGAGGCAGAGAGCACCAGAAATGTTTGAATCTCAGCCAAAGTAGGAGAGGATTCTCTTTTGGAAAACCTGAGATACTAAAACATGGTATGGGGGCATCTGGATGCCTGCCCTTGAGGATGTTGGCACTGTAGATACCCTGAATTCTTGGGCTTTCAGAGGTGACCCCCTTTCCCTAGTAAGGGGCAGCTTCTGTGCGGAACAAGGTATTCCCCCTCAGGAGCCGCCCTCACTTCTCCTTGCTGTTGTGGTAACTAGGGATATAGAGCAGCATACACTTTCTGGGGATAGGCAGGCCCTGATACAGGGGAAAAAGTATATACCAAAGGCGTTCTCAGAATTAGCTAGCATATACTGACAAGTGACAAGAATACCCCAGGAATGGTTTTGGGAGTATTTGATCAAGGAGAATATAATGTGATAAAGACTAGATGAAAAAACAAAAAATTCAACTTGGGGGAGGGCACTTCCGTGGGATGTAGGATTAATTACCTGTGTGAAGACCCTAGGAGTTACTTCAAATTCACTGCTACAGTGGCTCCTCTAAGCCTGAAAACTATGGGTAATGATCAGTAAAGTGAAAATGCTTAGGTTGCTCTGGAAGAAGGTCTAAATAGAGGGAGGTAGTCCTATTGTGACAGATTGCTATGTAAGGACAGAAGATCAGAAAGTTGTTCAACTGGAGGACACAGACAACATTTAAAGCCATCATAACCTGGTAAAACGGGCACCAACACCATTGAGAAGTTCAATGGTGGCTCTCTGTACACCAGGTCTGATGGCAGCAAAGGTAGATACTGTTGTAGGCTAAAATCTATGAGGATAATGCAGCAAGAGGCCAAGGGGAAGCCTTTGACCCTGAAGTCAGAAGGCTGGGATTACTCTAAGAACGGGTAAAGTGAAAGGGGCTTGGCTCCCAGGAAGTTGTAGATCTGTTTGAGTATATTGCACCCCCAAAGACCGAAACACATGGGCAGTCTAAGGCTCTGCTTACCATCTAGAAGAACAAAGCAAAATGGATAGAAGGCTGGGGATGGTCACTGCAATAGTCCATCTCTTTCTCAGTTCTCACTCATTAATCCAAGAGTTACCTGGATTCCTAAGGGGAAGGACTCTGATAAGCCACAATTCTATACCATGATCCCCTGAGATCTTCCCTAAAGGTAACTCTGGCCATTTTCTTAGGCTGTTTTCTTACTAGGGAAAGGAGAATACCTAGACATTGAGGCTTACTGAACAGTTTGAGTTGACACGGATACTGAGAAACTGAAAGCATAATTATGGTCTCTTCATTAGAGTTGGGGCTCTATTCTAGGGACTAGAGTCCAGTTAGTGATGAGTCCTGGACAAAGGCCAGGTCAGTATGTCCTGGTTCCACAAGCTCACCCGGTGGTCATTTCTTCAGCCATTTAGTGACTGAATAGGACTACCATATTGGAGTTGGAATAACTACCATATGGTGTTCCTAGCCTGTGAGGTAAGAGCTAGCACAGAGGGGAAGGCCGAAAGAAAATCTCCAAAAATGCTCTCCAGAAGTGTTTAAAAATATGCTTCCCAGGTCCATGGTAGAGAACCCGGCAAATTGGCAGATGTATTGTTTTTTATTTCAGTTATAGGTGAAGACTGAAAACAGTTTCCATTCACATGGGAAAAGCAAGAGTCCTCAGTTTCCCTCAGGGGCATGTTAACTCTTCCTTTCTGTGCCATAATATAGTCCTAAGAGGACTAGACATCCCACAGAACATCCCAGTGATCCAACGACATGTTCACTGGGCAAATTAAAGAGGTGGACAGTGAAAACCTTAGTAAGACACCTATGCTCCAGAGGAGACAAACACTAAGAATATTCAGTATTCAGTAACCTAGCACTTAAGTGAATCTTTTCAGAGGTCTGACGGTTAAGAAGTGCTACTAAAGTTACGATCGTTATCCTGTAAAGTCTACCACAAAGAGAAAATGATGCATGGTAGGCCACTTGGATTCTGGAGATAATATACTTCTCACTTCAAACTCCTGCTTTCTCCCACGTACCAGAAGACATGGAAGGTTTCTAGCTCTGAGTATGCCCAGAGCAGGAAAAGGCTCTATTACAGGTTTGGGCTGTAGTGCACACATCACTGCCATGTAGGCCTTAGGATCTGGCTGACTCAGATATTAGAGGTGTCAGTAATGGGCAAAGAAACAGCATGAAGCTTATGGAGTTACTACACACCCACAGTATTTGAGTCAGGCTGTGTCACAGCACAGAGTTATCTAACTTCCGATAACTAACTCCTGGTTTTAATATACCCTTGAAGAGACAACATTTGGCCATGGGACAACAAGTTGATCATGCATCCATAACTGCCCGTTAGGAGTTGGGTCTCATTTATACCCACTAAATCAAACTTGGACAGCTCCAGCAGCAGCAAGAGATGGAAGTGGTTCATCCAAGATCAAACCTAGAAAGACTGGAGGGCCTAATTTGCAGGAGCAGTTATCCCAGACTCATGTCCTCCACAGCATTTGCACCAGTCCTTCTCCCCCCAAATCACATCAGTGGCTGTATGAAGGGGTCTCTTAAATCAATCAAAAGAGGAAAAAAACCAGGGATTGGTTTCCATTATGGGTTGGGAGGCATGTGTTCTGCACAAGATTTTATAGCCATGTTTTGGCTTAGAAAAGGGAAGAAAGCTAGTATAGGAAGTTAAGAAAGGAATCTATACATAAATGAAGGTAATAGCAGGCAATAGATGAGAATAAGACAAAGTTACATCAAATCAGATATTTAAAACAGCCAACCTCCTTAGCTGGGGAAGTGCAGTGCAAACAGCCAGACTGGAATCCTGATTGAAGGATTGGGCGGAGCATCCTCCCCTCAGGGGAGGCTTCCAGATGATCATCTCCATAAGGGCTAGGTTTATAGGGGAAATAATAGGCAAACAGATGTTTAGTTTCAAAACCTATGTGCAGTTTGGAGCGAGCTGCATTTTTATGTGAGCATGTTTCTAGATTTTCAAGGAGCCTGGGTTCTGTGTGTCTGCCTCCTCCCTGGGATTCCATTCTGGGGGCCCAACCCAGCCTGAAACAGGAGGGATGGGAGACAAGATTGGTAGCTCTTGGCATCCAGAACAGAAGGGCCAGTTCTAACCTGCAGGCCAGATAATACATTTAACAATTTGACTCCCAAGGTTATTTACACAGAAGTTTCACAAACATGCCTTAGCCTGCCTGTGTACATCCATGTCCAGGTGGTCAGTTACATGGGACAAATCACAAAACCATCTTTCCATACAGAACAGTAGGGCCTAAAATGGATGACAGATGCATTGCAGTTACACACAGGAGTGGTCTTGAGGTTTTGAAAAAGTAGAGAATGTAAAGTTTTCCCACCTGGCACAACTTAAAGTGGTACAAGAGGTCATTCCCGCTCTGTGGCTGGTCATGTGGTCCAAAAGAATCTAAGTCTTTGGGTAGAGGCNCGATGCATTGCAGTTTCACACAGGAGTAGTCTTGAGGCTTTGAAAAAGTAGAGAATGTAGTTTTCCCACCTGGCACAACTTAAAGTGGTATAAGGGGTCATTCCCGCTCTGTGGCTGGTCATGTGGTCCAAAAGAATCTAAGTCTTTGGGTAGAGGCCTAGAAAGATAGGAGATTTAAGGCAAAGAGGTCAAGGAGGTATAAAGATAGGCTTAAGGGACTTGGGCCCAAATCGAAGATCTTTCCAGCTGTATAAAGCATGCACCTGAAGAGGCTCTACACAACAAAGCCATTGAGGTGATTGTGCTAGTTGACATTCATCAGCAGTCAGCTGACAACTGGTATGATGGGTTATTAGAGTGGCAGCAGTAACAGCAAAGGAGACTATATAGAGCCCCAATGACCAAGGTTGAGTAGCTGTGACTGCCTCTGAAGGTCAGTGATAGAGATCAATGCTGAAACCCAGACATAATACTATTCCTCAAGGAGGTCACTTGATGGCAAGTCAACTACACTGAAGGTTTGCACTGCCAGTGCTATGTATTTCTGGATGTGGATTTGCCTTTACTTGTCCACAAAGCCTTGGCCAGCACTACTTTTAGGGCTTTGTGAATAGCTGATTTATGGGCAAGAGATCCCACATGACACAGTAACAAAAGGGTGGGCATTCTTCACAGTGGGATATGCAGGATAGGGCTCAAGGCCATGGAAATCCACTGAAAGAATTAACATTACTTCACACCAACCAGGAGCAGTTGGCCTCAGAAGCAGTCTTCTAAAAACGCAGCTAAAAAAGCAACTCAGAGGCAACACTTCACAAAAATAGAGTATCTTCCTTTAGGATGTCATATTTGCATAACATCAGATCTCTATCTGGTGCTTGGTACCCAATAGGATACAGGAGTCCAGGAACAAAAGGGTAGACACAAGAATATTCTACAGTCTCCATGATCTACTAGGGGACTTTGGCTTCATCCCAGAAACTCTTGGTTCTGCAGTACTGGAAGTCCTGATCCTCCTAGGATACATGAAATGTTCTATTGAGCTACAATTTCTAGCTGCCATCAGGAGACTTTGGACTCCAGTGCTAGGGACTGACAGGTAATGAGTTACCTTACCGCAGAAGTAACTGACCTAGTTGAAAAGGCAGCTGATTTTTACAGAAGAATTCATAAGTGAGAGTCCAGGGGATCCATTTGAGTTTTTGGTACCCATGTTATATTGGAAGCAGAAATGTACATATCCAACAATCCCCACATTTGAGGAGTATGATTACCAAGGTTTCAGCCTTCTCAGGAATGAAGAGTCATGTTACTCCTTCAGGTAAGCTACCAGAATTTGCAGTGGCGATAGCTAAGGGTGAAAGGAATTCCAAATACAGTGGGAGAAGAGGGACAGTTGTTCTGATAGGAGTTTGAGACTGGAGCTGCTATTCTCCCATCAATTTTCCTCATCTAATTTACCCTTAGCAAGGGCTCATGGAAACTATGGAGGTGCTGTACCCCAAAGTCTGTCAGCTAAAATACAGTTCAAGAGTGGCTTGTGGTGGCCATGAAAATATGCTGCTCAGATCTGACTGCAGGGAGCATGTGTGACTGACAGCCTCTATCACTATGCTCAGAAATCCATGGCACTGCCTAGGTTCCATGTCCCCTGGGTGGCTTCCAACCAAATCAATGAGCTTAATACTAAGAGGCACACCCATTCTTGAGAGACACCGACTCCTCTTATGGTTGCCTTTGGCACAAGGAATCCCTGTAGCCTTAACGAAACTTTTAGAAATGCACCAGAGTCTAAGACCTTCCTTCCCTTCTTATCTCCCTCCCAGAGATCAGACCTGCACTGTAATCTCATGGTTCTTCCCACCTCAGGATCCCTTTGTATCTTCCTTCAAGAGCATTTCCCCCTGAATGAAGAAACCTGACACATCTCATTCCATCTTGGCACCTGCCCTTCGAAGAACCTATTCTAATGCAGTTATGGAGAATCCTACTGAAAAACCTTCATGTTCACAAGTCGGTCCTGTGGGAAGAGCTAATACCTGTTAAGAATATTAAAGCCTTTTATGAAGATTGACTTTCCAAGGACTGCTCTCAAGACATTTAAGAGAACAAAAGTCACATAATCACAATCCTCAGTAAGCAGCTCAGCAATGCCTTTATTACACTAGAACAGAAGACCTGGGGGACATTCTAGTGCTGATCTAAATCTGAAAGACCTGGTGTCAATGTGTTATACCAAATGAGTTCAAAGTGCAGCCTGAGGCAGAGCCAATCTCTAGATATAACCATAGGCACTCCTCGAAATCAGTGGTGCTTTATGGAAGGGCTCAGAGAGCACAGAATAGCTTCAGACTGCTCTAGACTGATATTGTTACAACCCAGTTCCCTCAATTTCTCTGTAGCAGCTTGTTTTTATGTGAAGTCTGCTTATGGGTAGAGAATTTAGGTTTCTACTCTAAGCTACTTCTCTCCCCCTCTCAACTCTTGGACTTAAAATAGATGAAAATACAAGGGATATATTACCAACTGCCTGGCCCTTGCAAAGGCAAAATTTCTGAACAGCTCTGGGTTCTAAGAGCAAGCAGAAAAAGGAATACTCCTGGAGGAACTTCAACCACTCAGCTGAATGTTCATTGTGTGGACTGAGTCGTTAGGATCTTTTGTGTGGAGGTCTCATTCTCCATCTCTGTTCCATGAGGCTGTCTTCTGCTCATCTCTACCTAAAGCCCACTCTTAGAAAATATCTGTAACCTAAATGGGATATTCTCAGCCCCAAATCAAGGATTTACTATTAGAAAATTCACAGCGGTTTTTGCAAAGCCTTTATGACAAACAGTGGGATTTGTTTCATAAACGAGATAAAATATCTTCCTACTCAGACTATACCTCTATTCATGAAGTGCTACTGAATTTGTTTTCAGTGTGGTTATACGTAGATGTGTACATAAGTGAAAATATTTTTCAAAGTTCTACAGCACAGCACCACACACAAGTACCTTCAACATGAAGTCCTAGGCAGGCCTATTAGCACTACAGGGGTAATTGTGAAAGACTGTTTAAGACTGAGCCCCCTGAGCATCTGTAAAGGTCTTTCCAGGTGTGAGATCCACATGGCTCTTAATCTCAAATGGTAGACAAGTATAACTGCTGGCTGCCTTCCAAGATCAATCTTAAAGGTACCCTATATGGGAAATTCAAGATAGAAAAACTCTGGGGGAGGTTGGGATGGGAAATAACCAGCAAGTTTGCAGGGCAGTAGCTTTGGCTTGAGACAGAAGATAGACATCCAAGCATGGCTATGGGAAAAGTCAATAACGGATTGTAGGATCTTGGGTCTTATTCTTCCCCTGCATTACCTTGGAATAAGCAGTGCCTAGTTAACATTTGTTTGTGTGGACTCAGTTGTCCTCAGAAGTCCCATCACAATGGAGAAGCTCTATGCTGATGAGATTCCATGAAGAACAGGTAGGGTACAACTAACCTCAAGTAACCACATCCCCCCCGAAAGTCTAAAAATTGACAAGTTACCCAAGGAGATTTCTTCTTTAAACCTTCTCCCTAGGGAACACAGAAGGTTTAGATTTTTGTGGGAAAGGAAAAGATTTACTATCTATACTTGTGCTCATATACTCTTACTGGTGCTGGGAATCTGCAGGCCATGTGAATCACGCATTGTCTGAGAGTAGCCAATGTCACCAGGGAAGTGAACTCACAGGGCAGAAGATGTTTAACTAATCCAGAAGATAAAACAACCCACTGAAGCAGGATTGGAACAGATGAACCACTACTAGCAGCAGTCATACATTCTGGATTAGTAGCCTCTAAGGCAAAATAGGCTTTAACCTGGCATAAAGCAGCTCACCATGCTCAATCCCACTGGGACATTCTACATCTGTAGCTTCTTGGATTCCTCACCCCACAGGGGTGTGAAGTGTTAAGGATGATGCTAAAACATGTTATATTCTGTCTTGGTATAGATCATGGCATGGATTTCCAATGGGAGTCTTGTTTTTCAACTATACAGGTCTAAGATCAGTCTCCCAGGCCAAGTCCAGGTATAGTCTCACAGACAGCAGACTCCTGAAGGAGATCATCAGCTCTTTGTACACAACATTCTCTTAACTCAGTAAGGTCACTTACTGAAAGGAGGGCTGTTCAATGGTCTAGCTGGAGAAAAAAAAATCATTCACACAGAAGGTAATTGGATGTATTCCATAAATAAAAGTAAACTCCACATATTAAGGATTTACATATGAAAATAACTAATTCTTGGTAGTGAAATGAAAGGCCTGGACAAACCTCACCCCACCGTAAACTTGTTTACGCTTGAAAGTTATCAACTAGCTACTTCTGCTTCTGTACGAATGCTTGCTTATCGTGCCCGCGGGCTCCCCACACCAGTCAACCAACGCCAGGTATGAAATGTCGACCAATCAGCTTACCTGCTTATAAAAACCCTGCACNCGCCCGCGGGCTCCCCACACCAGTCAACCAATGCCAGGTATGAAATGTCGACTAATCAGCTTACCTGCTTATAAAAACCCTGCACCTACCCAGATCGGGACCTCTTAGCATCACCGGCAACGAGTGAGCGGAGGTCCGTCCGGGTTCGAACTAATAAACGACCCTTGCTGCTTGGCTTTGACTTACGTCTCTGGTGGTCTTCTAAGGTGGGCGTACAACGCATCCAGGATTACAGAAATATGGATAAGTTTTAGGTCTTGGGATTGATGAACTTTTCAAAACAAAGATCTACAAGAATATTAGAATGTCTGACTAAATTCTCAGGAAGTGCCTTAAATTGAGAGGTTACAAATGGAAAGACTTGGGATATACACGAAGGACCTATAAAGAATAACCATGAAGAATCAATACCATGAGAGAAGAATGAAATTATTTCAGAGAAAACCTTTAAATACATGGAGCAGTGACTAATTCATGATCAGAGAAATACACCAAGGTCATAGTGAACTAGTTTTTTTTTAAATTTTATTTTTATTCTTTGCCCAAGGGGTACAGGTCTGTGAATCATCAGGCTTACACCTTTCACAGCATTCACCAAAGCACAAACCCTCCCCAATGTCCATAACCCATCCACCCTATCCCTACCCTCCCACCCCCCAGTAACCCTCAGTTTGTTTTGTGAGATTAGGAGTCTTATGGTTTGTCTCCTCCATCCCATCTTGTTTCATTATTTTTCCCTCCCTACCCCCCACGAACCCCACCCTACACCTCAAGTTCCTCATATCAGAGATCATATGATAATTGTCTTTCTCTGACGAACTAGTTTTTGAAAATTAAGGAGGTCTAAAGTTAAAAGTTTGGAGATGATGTTGGTTCAGAGTTTCCTCCTATGGTGTAAATCAATGCAATGACTGGCTGACAGTTTGGTATGGTCTCCTGAAACAACTTTTGTATACCCTATACCTTGCCTTCTATTCTAAGAGTGCCAAGAGGCTAACGTACGATAGGCAGGTAAAGACCTCATGGCTATACTTTTCCTAATAGCAAAGCCCTAGAAACAACCCAAACAATCATAAGAACATGCTTAAGCTAATAGTCACACAATGGAATGTCAGAAGTCAACAAACTATAGCAACACACATGGATGAAACCTTCAAATACATTATGTGAGGTTACATAGTGTCAGAGTAAAAAATGACTAAGTTCTAACTTCACGTATTTAGGTAAGAGAAAAACATGGTTCTTCTCCTATACACTTCCTAAGTCAGAGCTATATTCATTTGAGCGGCTACAGAAACGTTAACTTGCAAGCTATCTGAAGTTGAGTGGTGCTAGTCTACATCCAGGTTTTTGTGGGATAGGAGCCTAACTTCAGTTAATACTTGTCTCCATGTTGCAAGTCTACCTCCCACTCTGAAGTTAGAAATTTTTCCTCTGGATAAAGGCAATTAAGCAGGTGGTTACCTCAACCACCAGGTAAATTTAGGATGATGTGGCTAGCAGTGCTATTAAGTTCTTCATTATTATCTATCTTGATAGCCAAGTAGATATAACCCATTACGAGCATGCTAAGTGTATAGTATTNAACCACCAGGTAAATTTAGGATGATGTGGCTAGCAGTGCTATTAAGTTCTTCATTATTATCTGTCTTGATAGCCAAGTAGATATAACCCATTACGAGCATGCTAAGTGTATAGTATTTGTCTTTGCAATCTGTCATGTGCATCACATGCTAATTCTTTTTAAAGATTTTATTTGACAGAGATCACAAGCAGGCAGAGAGAGAGGAGGAAGCAGGCTCCCCGCCGAGCAGGGAGCCCGATGAGGGCCTCGATCCCAGGACCCTGAGATCATGACCTGAGCCGAAGGCAGAGGCTTTAACCCACTGAGCCACCCAGGCGCCCTCACATGCTAATGTTTATTCAAAACTTCTCTCTTCTACCTTTGTGGAGAGGTTCTCTGTTGCCAGAAGGTTGTGTTTTTCTGTTTTTCTGAAACTTGAAAGCAGAATTGTAAGACAATACAAAGCCTCAGAATCCTAGCTGTAGCAAACTAGGATGGGTATCTCATATTCTTATGGGTAGCTCAGATTCTTAANTTCTGAAACTTGAAAGCAGAATTGTAAGACAATACAAAGCCTCAGAATCCTAGCTGTAGGANTCTAGGATGGGTATCTCATTCTTATGGGTAGCTCAGATTCTTACACTAGAATATCTCAGAAAGTAAGTGTAGTTACAGGAAGACTTTTCCAGTTTGGAATGGGTTTAGTACCTGAAAGATAACTTCTCATATTAGGAAATACTCTGATCCCGTCTGGCACAGTGAACCATTTATTCAAATTGGAACTGCAAGGAATTCTGGGAGGTGTTTTAGTTGGATCACGTTTCAGGGTCAGTTTAACAGTTTAACAAGCATCTCCTGCCATAATAAATGTTAATAGTTTGTATTCTGAATATTGTATTGGAACAAGTTTGATTTGAATATAATCACTTGACTTCCAGCCCCTAATTTGTTTTTAGATTCAGGACATGTAGTAGGCCCATTTTTATTAAGGCTCTTGGCAAAATGTCACCTTTCCTGGTTTTAGTGGGGTTTTTGATTTTTAACATCTTAAATTTTTTTCAGTGTTCCAAGATTCATTGTTTATGCACCACACCCAGTGCTCCATGCAATATATGCCTCCTTAATACCCACCACCAGGCTCACCTATCCCCCCACCCCTCCATAACCCTTAGTTCTCAGAGTCCAGTTTCTCCTCATCTTTCATCTCCCCCTCCGATTTACCCCAATTCACTTTTCCTTTCCTTCCCCTAGAGTCCTCCATTTTATTATGTTCCACAAGGAAGTGAAACCATAGGATATTTTCTCTGCTTATTTCACTCAGCATAATCTCCACCAGTCCTGTCCGTGTTGATACAAAAGTTGGGTATTCCTGGCTTTACCCTAACTGATTTTGCAGTCTAGAGTTTTGACGATGCTACAGAGAATGACAAATTCAAGTGCAGCTTAAAGTGCAGTATTCTCTCCAAAGGCCTGTATGCTAGTTGCCCCAAAGTTACCCAGAGATTGTGTAAGTGTGAACAAAGTGCCTCCCACANAGTCCTGTCCATGTTGATACAAAAGTTGGGTATTCCTGACTTTACCCTAACTGATTTTGCAGTCTAGAGTTCTGACGATGCTACAGAGAATGACAAATTCAAGTGCAGCTTAAAGTGCAGTATTCTCTCCAAAGGCCTGTATGCTAGTTGCCCCAGTTACCCAGAGATTGTGTAAGTGTGAACAAAGTGCCTCCCACAAGAGGACTTAAAATCTTTAAAAAAAAGTATTATTTATTTCACAGAGAGAGATCACAAGGAGGCAGAGAGGCAGGCAGAGAGAGAGGGGGAAGCAGGCTCCCCGCTGAGCAGGGAGCCCGATGCGGGCCTCGATCCCAGGACCCTGAGATCATGACCTGAGCCGAAAGCAGAGGCTTTAACCCACTGAGCCACCCAGGCGCCCTGGGACTTAATACTCATTAAAAAAGTTATTAGAATGGGGCACCTGGGTGGCTCAGTGGTTTAAAGCCTCTGCCTTTAGCTCAGGTCATGATCTCATGGTCCTGGGATCAAGCCCCGAATCGGGTTGCCTGCTCGGTGGGGAGCCTGCTTCCTCCTCTCTGCCTACTTGTAATCTCTGTCAAATAAAATCTTTAAAAAGTTAGAAAGAACAAGCAAGCGTGGTAAGGAGAGAGAGAGAGAAAGTATCCTCAAGCACAGTCCTGAGTGTGGAGCCCAAGGTGGGACTTGATCCCAGGTCCCCGAGATCATGACCTGAGCTGCAATCAGGAGTTGGATGCCTGACTCAATCACCTAGGTGCTCCAACATTCATTTTAAATACCTTATCTGTGCTTAGCACACAGCATGTTTACGTATGAGTTCCAAGTCTTATCCAATGTGAATTCTGCACGCAGACTATAGCAGAGAGCTAACTTGTCAGAACTTTGACAATGGCAATCAATGCACATTTAGTTCATATGTCAGTATTACCCAACTACAGGAACTAAAAGGATATTCTTATATTCCAAGGTTAACGCTGTATGTTTATCAGCAGATCTACATTTGGAGGACTAGTTCTGTGTTGGTATTTTGGTCAACATTCAGCTCACATGCTAGTTAGTATATACGTGCACTAGTACATATAGTGGGGTTCTTGGTGTTAAGCATGTTTAGAAGTATGCAAGCTATTGCTGTTTCAGCTGCTGGCAAGGAGATTATTATGACATTGCCTAATTATATATCCAAGCACTACTTTAGCAGACAAACCATACTTTCCATATCCTTAAAATTTGTTTCTAGAAAGGGAGAAGTTTATGATACACTCCATACTAGAGGGGACTCCTGGGGCTCAAGTGATCTATTGTCAGAAAACCAGTGTTTTTAGAGCTGGTTTTAAAAGACTACTGCCACAAGAAACTTTACATAAGTGCATTCTTTGTAGGAGTTTGTGTTAAAAGCTGAGCTCGGAACATTGGAAGTTATTAAAATATCACTTGCTAAAATGTAACTTCTACTTATTTATGAGAGAACCAAAATAGCAAAAGCCTAGAATATCAGGTTAACTGTAGACACTGTGTTGCTGGTTATGGCTGTGTAAACACTTTAAGAAGTATCCTTTTCATTTGGAGACGATCCCAGACTTGACTATACATACTAAGTAAGCTTGTTGAAAGTACAAGTTGAGCCCTATTGAGCTTGCTTGGGTGAGTCTTACAGGGGGTTGAGAAAAATTGACGCTTATAATAGATGACATAGGTGATTTTGGCCTAGCTGGTCCAGTTTTTGGTAGTTAAAAATTTTCTAAGGAGGATACATGTTTACAGTTCAGTTAGAAAGATAGCTTTTAGAAAGTAGCCATATTTGAACCTTTAAAAATAGCAATTACCTTTAAATGCATTTCAATAGCTGGGCGCCGGGGTGGCTCAGTCTGTTAAGTACCTGACTCTTGATTTAGGTTCCTGAGATTGAGCTCCCTGTCGGGTGCTACACTCAGCACAGTGCCTGCTGGAGATTCTCTCCAGCCCCTCCCATTGCTCAGTCTAAATCTTTAAAACACACATCAGTAAAAACAAAAAACCCCCCCCCCCCAACCCCCCCCCCCCCGAAAACCCTCAGATGTCCTCATGTTGGTTTAATGAAAGCAAGACAATCACTAAGTTTACCTCAGTTACATGTGTTTAACGGCTAGGCTTGAAATTCAGCTAGAATTTAACTTGCGAATCCTTACATGTGGGGTTTCAGTTAGTTCCATAGTCTTAATAGTTCAAAAGCTCTCATTTTAGAAGAAGTCTAAGAGAAATGAGTGAAGAATTGAGCTTACCCAAATTAAGGGCTGGCCTTTTCTCTGGGTCTTGGCAAGTCATACCTGATAAGCATTTTTGTAAGTCAGGTAGTGTTGGTGGTGGGTGGGTGGGCACTTTGGACCTCACTAGATAGTCTCACAATGTGGTTTAGGGTAGGGCTTTGGATCACATTTAACTTGATCTCAAGAGGGGCAGGAGACTGAATTTGGCCACATGGGCAGTCAAATCTGTGACCGAGCCCCAGTAAAATCTCTGGACAGTTTCAGGCATGCATCCCTGGATGGAAGGTACACCATGTATAGTCACATAATTGCCAGGAAAGTTAGTGCTGTCTCACTCCACAAGAGGGCAACTGGAAGATCTGTGTGTAGCCTGTGTAACCCTCGAAGCATCTAATTATATAATTCTAGGTTAGAGGACAGCACGGATACATCAGTAGGTAACAGAATATCCTGGGTTTGTCCTCAGAAACTATTACAAGTGTCTTGGTTAACTTCATGGGGAATGAAGCTCAAGTATAAGAAATTACCTTTACTTTGTAGAGTAAGGGAGTGTGTGAAGGAAAAGAAAAGCAAATCCTGGGGTCAGAATTCCCCCTTCTTCAGACCTTGGAGTGAATGGGCAGCCATACTTTCCTAGGGCTTTGAGTCCCACATGGAGGGTAGGAGCCTAAAAACTTCAATACACGTGTTTTAAGGATTGGCAGAAGGAATTATTTTTGCCAACTGCTTAGTTCTCCTTACCGCCTTTAAGCCAGGATTTCATTTTCACGGTTTAACCATTAAAAAAAAAAATCAGCTAAGTTTCAGGTATTCTAGAAGTCAATGGTGTATGGAACTCCAAGTTTCTAGAACTATGCATAAGTAGGCAGTATGTGAATTGGTCCAAGTTGTTTATTGATTTGATAGGCTTTTAGGAACAAAAGGAATCAAACATCACTAGCTTGAATGTATAGAAAACAATCGTTTAGGAAGTAGGTCCAAGTCATATTAGAAATAGGAGCATCCTATTTACCCAGCTTGTCTCCTCTAGAGAACTAAAATGGAATTACAATTGTTTTTTCTACTACTGAGCTTAATACCAAACAGCTTTGGACAGGAGAGGAGAAAACCCCCGTTCCCTGTCTTTTGTGTTTTCTCCCATGAGGGTTTGGGTCTTTCCCAGAAATGAACATTTCTGGTCCTTGGACCTACTCCTTCCCAAGAGGAAAAGATTTGATTGTGCATTAATAAAGCTGATGCTGTATTCTGATNTTTCTCCCATGAGGGTTTGGGTCTTTCCCAGAAATGAACATTTCTGGTCCTTGGACTTACTCCTTCCCAAGAGGAAAAGATTTGATTGTGCATTAATAAAGCTGATGCTGTATTCTGATCTGGTTGCTTGTGCCTGTTCCATTGTCAATGACAACCTCAGGAAGGGGAGGTTTTGGGAGGGCTGATATTTCTCTAAGCAGGAATAGAGGATGAGTTACTGTGTGCAGCACTCACGAAGTCTGCTCAGTTGTTTGATTTCATATGTTCCTTTCAGGTTATGGAGCACAGTGAGCTTGGAGTGGCAAAGAGGAGAGGCTGCTTTGCTCCATTCTCCAGGGGCAGCAATCACAGGATCCCAGGATATGCCTGTTCAAGGGCCACAGCCCTAGGATCACAGCCTGACACAGGGGACTTCATTTGAGTTACTCTGGATCCAGATTAGCTTTCCAAAGGAAGGCAGCTGCAGGTGAGGACAGTCTAACCCTGCTGGGTCAGCAGTCTCATTAGTAAGTGTTGAAAGGCATTTGTGAGCTATATTTAGGGATGAGGTAGCTCTGGAATTTCTTACAAGATACAGTTATGAATCTGTTCTGGAATTGGAGTCTGATGACATAGGTCAACCCTTAAACATTCAGGGAAGAATTAACTTTTCATGCACTTCAAGGAAAAAATACTTGGGATCTTGTTGCTAGGAGAGAACTGAATCAGATGGGAAGGCTAAGAAGCAGGATGCCAATTTGGGTGCATAACCAAATTCCTTAACCATTTCACTTCTCCTGATCCACTTCACCCTATAAATTTTAGTTAACCAGTTTAGTTCAGTTCTACAAGGTGGTTTGATTTTCCTGCTAAAGGGAGTACAAACTCCCTACTACATTGTGGGTGTTGTAGTTTGAGTTGCTTCCTGAGAGGGAAAAATTCTTGGAAACATAGGCTTTTAAGCCTCCATTGCCATATCACATTCCCAACTTCATTTAACATAGGCCTTTCCCCAAGGGACAGAGTAGCTGTATCTCAGACCTTCCAGAACCTTACCCCCTCCTACCCCAAACTGTGCTGTCCAGCCATCCCATCAAACACGGTATCATTCTTGACCTGCTTCCTCTATCTAGGGGATCCTCTCATTTCTGGTCTTTTGGTGAGATACTCCTGCACTGGTTTTCGCTCATCTATTAAAATATATTCTCCTACAGGGTTTCAGCTATTGGTCATACAGAGGTGAACATGTAATCACAGTAGGAGTTAGTCTAGCAGGAGAAAAGGCCTCTAAAAACAAAAGCAAAAACCAAACAAGAGCCCCCAGCAAGATTCCTCCAAGCCATAGCTGAAAGCTAAGTTATAGAAGACAATTACACCTGTAAATCTTCCAGACTGAAGAAACTGGAAGTGTGAAGATGAGGAAAGTCAGAGCTTGGTATTTCCCAGTAAACAGCTGGTGTGGGTAAGCTGTAGAAGTGCTTCGGTTCCCAAGGGCTAGGGACATTCCTTCTATAGGTGCTTAAGCAACTAACAGCTGTGAGTCAATGTTTTAGTGCCTGCTATCAGATACTCTAAGCTCTTTACATGTTTACTCCCTTGGGTTTCACGACCAACTTGTAGTCTAAGTACTATTATCCTGATTTTACAGGCACTGAGGAGCAAAGGTTAGTTCCAGAGGACGCACAAGTCCTAAGTATTAGAGCCCTGAATCAAGCCCAAGTAGTCTGACAGAAGAATCCAGGCTTCTAACACTCAATTTCTGCCCCCACCCCCCCATAGGAATTGAAGTACTGGTTTGATTCAACTGAATTGGAGTACGGGAATAGGATCTAAAGCCATTCACTACCCGTCCGCTTCTCAATCCAAGGGGATATTCTGGTGGGCTGAGCAAACACTAGCCCACTTCATAAAGAAGTCCCCTTTCACCTACAGGCTACTGATGGCACCAGGATCAGATGTAACTACTTAGAACAATGTGGAGTACTTGGCTTTTGCCATCTCCATGAAGACAATGGATCAATAAGCATCCCTTGTGAAAGGGCCAGTGAGGTGGAGGAGTTACAGGTTTCTTCTAATGCTACTCCCTTCATGGCGGTGTAGAGGTCAGACTTCATGGACATGGAGACTAAGCAGTCTTCCTCTCATTGATCCAGCAGTGGAGGCAAGCAGGAATAGGATTCTCACAGTAGAGTTTGTGGATTCAGAAAACTAGACTGTTAAGCAAAGTTCCAATTTCAGGAACCAAACCAAGTTCCTTTAGAACTTTGCATTAAGTCTGAAGATGATCTCTGTGGGCAAGGACAATATTTTGAACATTAGGCAGCCATCAGTGAGGAAGGTGACTGCTTATAAGGGCTATTGCCAGAAGGATGGGTGTTTGTATCTTGTTATTTGATAACAAAGTGATGAAGCATGTATTAAAGTCACTGCAGGAGAGATTGCAAATGACCAATAAGTAACAGCAGTGAAAAGGAAAAAAAATCATGTCCTACATTAACCGTATGTTCCCACCAACACACCCGACATACACTTTATGGCTGTTAATGCCACCAGTTCTATAAAAGCTTAGAGTAAAGCAGGTAGCCACAGGTCTGCTTATAGGAACAGGGAGGAGAAAAGTAACTTGATTTATGAATTTTTCTCCTATTCTAGTTGAATATAGCCTAAAATGAAGCATTTTTGAAAGTAAAGGAGAATGGCTTCATGAAAGATATGTGTGCTACAGTCATCAGTGAGGACTACAGGAAACTCCGGTATCCTGCTGCAGAAAAGCCTTTAGTCTAGGTTTGTGTGAAGGGAGTCTGGGCTTTCTGGTCCCCAAGAACTGCTTCTTATGTCCAACTACTCAAGTGAAATCTTGGTACCAATGCAGGACATGCAAACCCTGGGGTAGCTTTTGATGGGGGCTTGGGATTGTCCGTGACAGAACACAGCAATGAGAGCTGAAGATGCAGTCACTGTGGCACGTTTTCTGAAAATGACCATTCTCCCTAGCTTGACCTGAACTGCTGTCATAAGACTAAACAGCCCAAGTGTAAGACGGCTTTAAAAAGCATCCTAAGTTGAATCCAGGTCAGGAGGAGTCAGGTCAGAACAGTAAACAAAAAGCTCCCAGGTGATCTGAATCTTCAGCTGAAGACACTACTCAAGTACAGAAATCTAGCGAACCACCAACTGAACCATCAACCTTCAGCTCGTAAGGGTAAAGTCCTCTGGTAAGACCAAAGCAATACTGGGAACAAGTCAGGAAACATGAAGATCCCCACTAGGATGTAGTGTCATGTCTGAGTGCCAACACTAAGATGTGTGTTAGGTTGAGCAACAACTCCAATATCACTGCTGCATTTCCTCAGGGGAATCCTTGAAGCACCAACAGCCATGGTGCCCAACTACCAGGAACACCTCCTGGACCCAGCAGACCTCAATTGTCCCCACCCTCTTCCCTGCTCCAAATTCCTTCAACCTTTGATCCAGGTTTTTACCACCTTTCTTCCCCCCCAAACTGTCAGCTGCCCCATTGTGCCACTCTAATCAGCATTGTTAGGGGGTAGCTTGTAGGCTGTAGGACATCTTTAGATTCAAACCTCAGACAGTTACTAGGAAACAGATGTTAATATACCCTTATGAGTCACAACAGTTTTCATTTTCACTGAATCAACATGTACACTCCCAGGGAAGCAGCCACAGGTGAGGGAATCCAACTCAGCTGGGTTGACGGTCTGGTTAATAAGTGATGAACAGTGCCCGAGTTTCTGAATTAAGCACACAGCTCACCTTCAGACAGGAGTAACTGCTTGTACACTTCAAAGAAAAAAAAACCTTTTAGGGCGCCTCGGCTTTCGGCTCAGGTCATGATCTCAGGGTCCTGGGATCGAGGCCCACATCGGGCTCTCTACTCGGCAGAGAGCCTGCTTCCTCCACTCTGCCTCTCTGCCTACTTGTGATCTGTCAAATAAAGTCTTTAAAAACCTTTAAATCCCCTTTAAGGGATAGAGAAATGATTTCTTCTATAGAAAAGGGCCCTTCAATTTTACCCTTCAATAGGTTCTCAATGCCTTTCATGGCTTCTTCTGCTTGTGTCAGGATTCATTCCCTGAGTACAGAAGTAGCCGGAGCATGAGGGAAGGAGTGAGGTTTCCTAGGATCAGCATCACAATCCCATCTACTGGTCCAATTCCATCCCCTATACAACTCATATACATTTTGGGGGATCTTGCTGGTTAAGTCAGTATTAGGTTAAGTGGATACACTTCAGGCTGAGCAATGTCTGAATATGAAACCCTAGGAGAAAATGGAGTTCTCAGGCAGAAGTTCTTGAAGTATCTGTAGGCTTAAATGAGGAAGTAGGAAAGGGAACTTTGGGGTCAAGGATCCCACAGAAACACTGAAGACTGGGCTTAACAGTACTGTTATGATCTACTCTTATCTAAAACCCAAGGGCAGGAAAAGATTGAAAGAGGCCACTTGAGATGGAAGAATCTTAAGGACTAAAAACCAGGGGCCCAGGAAGTACACGAGAGGAACCATATGCTTTTATGAGGATAAAGTAAATACCAAGTCAGGAGCTTCAAAGGAAGAGGGAGAACTGAACAGGAATAGGAGAACTACCTCCCAGTAAAAGCCATTCATTTAGAACCTGCCTCTCAAGTTCCAGCAAGAGGAATCAGGACTTAAATAAACACCAAAGTGTTTCTCTGGTTTCAAGCTACTTGAGAGGAAAGGTAGAAATAAGGAATGTTCGAACTAACATTCCGAGGGTCTTGAGGAAAGACTTTGTAAGAAGCCAATCTCAAGGCAAATATCCTATAAATTTCTCCAGACGTTATGAATCATTCCTCAAAGAAGATTTGGATGGCTTAGAGGCAGAAAGTAGCTATAAAGTAAGCCTACTGAAAGCACCAGGAGGACAGTGGGCTACAGACATAGCTTCCTTCTGACATGGGATACTTTGAGTCAGAATAGGAAAGCTAGCAGCCAGTAACCCTATCAAGAATGGGGGAGGGTAGCTTTAAGAGAAGAATATGCCAAAGTCAGAACAAAAGCTTGAGCCAACTAGAAGTCCTTCCTGCAACGTCGCATTGTAAAAGACAGTAAATCCAAGAGTTAGAAATACCCTTCATAATAAAAAGGGGGGGGTTAATTCTCTTATCCCAACCCAGCTAGCATCAACCTCCAGAGTTTTTCAGACTCTTCCCAGTCTCAGGTTTTCCAACAACCCTACAACAGCAAAGTAAAGGAAGCCTGGATAGGAAAGTAGTTTCTCGTATTTGATCAGCTCAAAGCGTTTTTCTCTCAACTTAGTACTAAGTCTCGCTCTTCTGTTGGTGAAAAGTGCTATTTACTGCCTAAGTCTCAACTATATTTTGTGATTTAGTGAGATAAATAGAAGTCTAGGTATGTCATTCATGTTGCCCGTCTTTCCCCCAGCCGGGAAAAGCAGGAAATTCCCAGTCTCTTAAAGAAGGCAGAAACAGAAAAGCAGAGAGAAATAAACACTGACAGAAAAGAGAAACTAACTTTGACAGATACAGCTTGCTCTCCCACCACCCACACCCAACGCTCACTCTAGTTAGCAGCATAAACAGCCCCAGTGGATTGTGGAAGTCTCACTTAAATAGAAGGTGAAAGGACATGATTGGTCAGAGTTGGAAGCTGGACATGATTGGTCAGGCTGGAACCAATGAGCTTCCTGGGTCTTTTTAACTATAAGTAAAGTGGCAGCCCAGGACAGGTGCTAGTTTTTTTTTAAATTGGGAGACGCCCTGAGTGTGTACACCTGAGTGATAATTAACTCTCCAGCATTTATTATCAGGATTCACATGGTGGGGGGGATGTTGCAACCGTCAGAAATAGGCTAGAATCTGAAATTTGGTAGTAAAGAAAACAAACTCAATAAATAGTGATAGGACTCTATCCCACACGAAAAACAATAAATATTTTGTCCTTATTACTACAGAAGACCCAAGTCATATCCCTTTCTGTGTGAACAGAGACCACTGCCAACATCCTCCTTTTTAGGGTCTCTTCTTAGTGGCCCTAACTCTCTTCCTCCAGAAACATATTTGGACAAACCAAGAATGTGTAACTAGTGGCCATCCAGTCACTTCGGGGTCTCAAGCAGATGGCTGCTCTTGATATGAAAACCCACTTTTCATGTCTGAGACGGTTTCTCATGAATACATCCACGTCCTCAGCACTGAGTTTAGGAAAACTGGTGAAATCTCTAAGGAGGGCAGCAGGAGTACAATTATTACCTGTACTTATGCATGCAGTTCATTTTTCTAAGAATTCCTGGCAGGTTTCAGACTAGAAAAAAGAGATCTCAGCTGTGGTTACTATAAGGTTATTTTAAATCCATGACTTATTTTTCCTAGGATGCAGAAACTTATTACAGGTTAGGTGTCAACCCAGAGAAGAGTGCATCATATTTCAATTTTCAAGTTCATATTTCATATTTTCAAATTCATATTTCAAATAGATACATCATATTTCAAAAGGTTCCTATGGGCAGGTTTCACAGCTGCCAGGGATCCTACCAGCAGCATTTAAAATCCCCCATATATGGAAGCTTAAACCTTGTTGCACCTGCCTTCTTAGATTGGGGAATTATGTCGCCACTCAAGAAAAGTTTGAAAAGTAACAAGCACTAATTTTATGTTTGTCCTTTAAGGGAATGTTTACAGGCATAACCTCCTCTGTCTCCTTGAACCAAACTCCACGTCAAATAGGCAACATTTTCATTCATGGGTAGAAAGCAGAATGAGGGGGCGCCTGGGTGGCTCAGTGGGTTAAGCCTCTGCCTTTGGCTCAGGTCATGATTTCAGGGTCCTGGGACCGAGCCCCGCATGGGGCTCTCTGCTCGGCAGGGAGCCTGCTTCCTCCTATCTCTCTGCCTACCTCCCTGCCTACCTGTAATCTCTCTCTCTGTCAAATAAATAAATAAAATCTTAAAAAAGAAAAAAAGAAAGCAGAATGAGTGCCCATGAATCTTTTTTTTTGCCTGAATCTTTAAATAATATTTCCACCTCCAGCTTCTTTCATTCTTGAAAGACTATTTCCCTTCAATTGTGCTAATAGAATTAACACAAAATTAATATTTCTTTAAGTTATTTAACAAATGTTTAACTGTCTATTACATGCTAGGAATTTCACCGGGGGAAAGGGATAAACCAGAAAGACACAGTACCTGCCTGTATAGAGGACAGTTCTAGAGTAGAAACTTAAGAAAAGTGTTTTTGCCTGCGTTCCACTGGAAGGAGAGCCTTAATCATAAGCTTATTTACTAGTAATTTATTAAGGGTTGTAATTTCAGGGAAGCAGGAGAGAGGAAAAAATTGAGAGAGGAGTTGAAAAAATTGTCCTACCACTCAGTCAACTTTGCTTTCATGCTTGTTTGTCTGAAAACGAATACTAATGAAACATTGAACACTACATCAAACACTAATGGTGTACTATATGTTGGCTAGTTGAACTCAATTAAAAAAATACATAAAACACAAAAAAGAAAATGAATGACACTATTTTTAGAGGCAGAGGTTATTGAAGTCAACTTTTGAGGAAATCCAGTACTCAGTTATACACTATTATCCTATCCCCGAAGCCATGTCCTTTTTATATGGTTCCAAACATGCAATTCATCACTAGATTCTGGGGCTCTGTACTTAACATTTGATTTGACAAGGCTCATATTAGTAGGGTCAGGGGAAAGTATACCATAAGAAGTATCAACCCTCTGTATTAGTTACCTATTGCTGTATAACTACCCCATTTTAAATATAAAGTTTATTCTGAACTGAAATCAAGATCTTCAAGATATATCGGCACCCCTTTGTTCACTGCAGCACTATTCACAATAGTAAAGATATGGAAACAACCCAAGTGTCTATAAACAGCTGAATGGAAGAAGAAAAAATATATATACATAGAATGAAACGTTATTCTTCCTTAAAAAGAAGGAAATACTATCATTTGTGATAACATGGATCAACCTAGAGAACATTACACTAAGTGAAATGAGAGAGGCACAGAAGGATAAATACTGCAGATTCCACTTATATGAGGTATCTAAAATAGGCAAACTCATAGACGCAGAGAATGAAGTGGTGGTTACCAGGGGCTGGGGGGAGGAGAAATGGAGAACTGGTGCTGGATGGATATAAAATTTCAGTTCTGCATGATGAAAAAGTTCTAGAAATCTGCTGTACAATATAATACTCATAGTTAACAACAAAGTATTTGTCCCTTTAATGCATGTTAAGAGAACAGTTCTCATGTTAAGTGTTTTTTACCACACACACACACATATACATACAAGGAAATTTCTGGAGGTGATGGGTATATTTAATATCTTGATTGTGATGATGGTATCACAGGTGTAAGTACATGTCCAAACTGAAGAAAACGTATACATTAAATATATGCAACTTTTGTATGTCAATTATAGCTCAATGAAGCTTTAAAAATGTAGGTTTAGTAGCTTAAAACAAATATTTATCGTGTCACAGTAGTCAAAATCTGGGCATGACTGAGCTGGATGGTTGGTCTACAGTCAAGGTGTCATCCTGGCCTTAGTCATTCCAAGGCTCAACTAAGGGATGAGCTGTTTCCAATTGGGCTCACTCACCTGGCTCAGCCTCAGGTCCTCTCTGGCTGCTTGCTGAAGACATCAGTTTCTTGCCACATGAACATCTCCATAGAGCTTCTCAAAACATGGAAGTTTGTCTTGATTCTCCAAAAAAGAGGGCTCTGAGAGGGAGAAAGTAAGAAGGTCAGAAAGACAGAAATCAGTCTTTTGGTGACCTCATCTTGGAAGTGACATTTCTTTTTTTTTTGTGTGTGTGTGAGATATTGATTTTTTATTTTTTAAATTTATTATGTATAATGTACTATTTGCCCCAGGGGTACAGGTCTGTGAATCATTAGGCTTATACATTTCCCAGCACTCACCAGAGTACATACCCTCCCCACAGCCACCCTATCCCTACCCCCCCACCCCCCAGTAACCCTCAGTTTGTTTCATGAGATTAAGAGTCTCTTATGGTTTATCTCCTACCTGATCCCATCCTGTTTCATTTTTCCCCTCCCTACCCCTCACAACCCCCTGCCCTGCCCCTCAAATTCCTCATATCAGAGAGATCACATGATAACTGTCTTTCTCTGATAGACTTACTTTGCTGAGCATAATACCCTCCAGTTCCATCCACATCATTGTAAATGGCAAGATTTTATTTCTTTTGATGGCTGCATAGTATTCCATCACACACACACACACACACACACACATATATATATATATACATATATATATATATATATCACATCTTCTTTATC
>LNAC01001251.1:177199-282226 GCA_002007465.1 Ailurus styani
ATTCTTATGGGTAGCTCAGATTCTTACACTAGAATATCTCAGAAAGTAAGTGTAGTTACAGGAAGACTTTTCCAGTTTGGAATGGGTTTAGTACCTGAAAGATAACTTCTCATATTAGGAAATACTCTGATCCCGTCTGGCACAGTGAACCATTTATTCAAATTGGAACTGCAAGGAATTCTGGGAGGTGTTTTAGTTGGATCACGTTTCAGGGTCAGTTTAACAGTTTAACAAGCATCTCCTGCCATAATAAATGTTAATAGTTTGTATTCTGAATATTGTATTGGAACAAGTTTGATTTGAATATAATCACTTGACTTCCAGCCCCTAATTTGTTTTTAGATTCAGGACATGTAGTAGGCCCATTTTTATTAAGGCTCTTGGCAAAATGCCACCTTTCCTGGTTTTAGTGGGGTTTTTGATTTTTAACATCTTAAATTTTTTTCAGTGTTCCAAGATTCATTGTTTATGCACCACACCCAGTGCTCCATGCAATATATGCCTCCTTAATACCCACCACCAGGCTCACCTATCCCCCCACCCCTCCATAACCCTTAGTTCTCAGAGTCCAGTTTCTCCTCATCTTTCATCTCCCCCTCCGATTTACCCCAATTCACTTTTCCTTTCCTTCCCCTAGAGTCCTCCATTTTATTATGTTCCACAAGGAAGTGAAACCATAGGANTCTAGGATGGGTATCTCATTCTTATGGGTAGCTCAGATTCTTACACTAGAATATCTCAGAAAGTAAGTGTAGTTACAGGAAGACTTTTCCAGTTTGGAATGGGTTTAGTACCTGAAAGATAACTTCTCATATTAGGAAATACTCTGATCCCGTCTGGCACAGTGAACCATTTATTCAAATTGGAACTGCAAGGAATTCTGGGAGGTGTTTTAGTTGGATCACGTTTCAGGGTCAGTTTAACAGTTTAACAAGCATCTCCTGCCATAATAAATGTTAATAGTTTGTATTCTGAATATTGTATTGGAACAAGTTTGATTTGAATATAATCACTTGACTTCCAGCCCCTAATTTGTTTTTAGATTCAGGACATGTAGTAGGCCCATTTTTATTAAGGCTCTTGGCAAAATGTCACCTTTCCTGGTTTTAGTGGGGTTTTTGATTTTTAACATCTTAAATTTTTTTCAGTGTTCCAAGATTCATTGTTTATGCACCACACCCAGTGCTCCATGCAATATATGCCTCCTTAATACCCACCACCAGGCTCACCTATCCCCCCACCCCTCCATAACCCTTAGTTCTCAGAGTCCAGTTTCTCCTCATCTTTCATCTCCCCCTCCGATTTACCCCAATTCACTTTTCCTTTCCTTCCCCTAGAGTCCTCCATTTTATTATGTTCCACAAGGAAGTGAAACCATAGGATATTTTCTCTGCTTATTTCACTCAGCATAATCTCCACCAGTCCTGTCCGTGTTGATACAAAAGTTGGGTATTCCTGGCTTTACCCTAACTGATTTTGCAGTCTAGAGTTTTGACGATGCTACAGAGAATGACAAATTCAAGTGCAGCTTAAAGTGCAGTATTCTCTCCAAAGGCCTGTATGCTAGTTGCCCCAAAGTTACCCAGAGATTGTGTAAGTGTGAACAAAGTGCCTCCCACANAGTCCTGTCCATGTTGATACAAAAGTTGGGTATTCCTGACTTTACCCTAACTGATTTTGCAGTCTAGAGTTCTGACGATGCTACAGAGAATGACAAATTCAAGTGCAGCTTAAAGTGCAGTATTCTCTCCAAAGGCCTGTATGCTAGTTGCCCCAGTTACCCAGAGATTGTGTAAGTGTGAACAAAGTGCCTCCCACAAGAGGACTTAAAATCTTTAAAAAAAAGTATTATTTATTTCACAGAGAGAGATCACAAGGAGGCAGAGAGGCAGGCAGAGAGAGAGGGGGAAGCAGGCTCCCCGCTGAGCAGGGAGCCCGATGCGGGCCTCGATCCCAGGACCCTGAGATCATGACCTGAGCCGAAAGCAGAGGCTTTAACCCACTGAGCCACCCAGGCGCCCTGGGACTTAATACTCATTAAAAAAGTTATTAGAATGGGGCACCTGGGTGGCTCAGTGGTTTAAAGCCTCTGCCTTTAGCTCAGGTCATGATCTCATGGTCCTGGGATCAAGCCCCGAATCGGGTTGCCTGCTCGGTGGGGAGCCTGCTTCCTCCTCTCTGCCTACTTGTAATCTCTGTCAAATAAAATCTTTAAAAAGTTAGAAAGAACAAGCAAGCGTGGTAAGGAGAGAGAGAGAGAAAGTATCCTCAAGCACAGTCCTGAGTGTGGAGCCCAAGGTGGGACTTGATCCCAGGTCCCCGAGATCATGACCTGAGCTGCAATCAGGAGTTGGATGCCTGACTCAATCACCTAGGTGCTCCAACATTCATTTTAAATACCTTATCTGTGCTTAGCACACAGCATGTTTACGTATGAGTTCCAAGTCTTATCCAATGTGAATTCTGCACGCAGACTATAGCAGAGAGCTAACTTGTCAGAACTTTGACAATGGCAATCAATGCACATTTAGTTCATATGTCAGTATTACCCAACTACAGGAACTAAAAGGATATTCTTATATTCCAAGGTTAACGCTGTATGTTTATCAGCAGATCTACATTTGGAGGACTAGTTCTGTGTTGGTATTTTGGTCAACATTCAGCTCACATGCTAGTTAGTATATACGTGCACTAGTACATATAGTGGGGTTCTTGGTGTTAAGCATGTTTAGAAGTATGCAAGCTATTGCTGTTTCAGCTGCTGGCAAGGAGATTATTATGACATTGCCTAATTATATATCCAAGCACTACTTTAGCAGACAAACCATACTTTCCATATCCTTAAAATTTGTTTCTAGAAAGGGAGAAGTTTATGATACACTCCATACTAGAGGGGACTCCTGGGGCTCAAGTGATCTATTGTCAGAAAACCAGTGTTTTTAGAGCTGGTTTTAAAAGACTACTGCCACAAGAAACTTTACATAAGTGCATTCTTTGTAGGAGTTTGTGTTAAAAGCTGAGCTCGGAACATTGGAAGTTATTAAAATATCACTTGCTAAAATGTAACTTCTACTTATTTATGAGAGAACCAAAATAGCAAAAGCCTAGAATATCAGGTTAACTGTAGACACTGTGTTGCTGGTTATGGCTGTGTAAACACTTTAAGAAGTATCCTTTTCATTTGGAGACGATCCCAGACTTGACTATACATACTAAGTAAGCTTGTTGAAAGTACAAGTTGAGCCCTATTGAGCTTGCTTGGGTGAGTCTTACAGGGGGTTGAGAAAAATTGACGCTTATAATAGATGACATAGGTGATTTTGGCCTAGCTGGTCCAGTTTTTGGTAGTTAAAAATTTTCTAAGGAGGATACATGTTTACAGTTCAGTTAGAAAGATAGCTTTTAGAAAGTAGCCATATTTGAACCTTTAAAAATAGCAATTACCTTTAAATGCATTTCAATAGCTGGGCGCCGGGGTGGCTCAGTCTGTTAAGTACCTGACTCTTGATTTAGGTTCCTGAGATTGAGCTCCCTGTCGGGTGCTACACTCAGCACAGTGCCTGCTGGAGATTCTCTCCAGCCCCTCCCATTGCTCAGTCTAAATCTTTAAAACACACATCAGTAAAAACAAAAAACCCCCCCCCCCCAACCCCCCCCCCCCCGAAAACCCTCAGATGTCCTCATGTTGGTTTAATGAAAGCAAGACAATCACTAAGTTTACCTCAGTTACATGTGTTTAACGGCTAGGCTTGAAATTCAGCTAGAATTTAACTTGCGAATCCTTACATGTGGGGTTTCAGTTAGTTCCATAGTCTTAATAGTTCAAAAGCTCTCATTTTAGAAGAAGTCTAAGAGAAATGAGTGAAGAATTGAGCTTACCCAAATTAAGGGCTGGCCTTTTCTCTGGGTCTTGGCAAGTCATACCTGATAAGCATTTTTGTAAGTCAGGTAGTGTTGGTGGTGGGTGGGTGGGCACTTTGGACCTCACTAGATAGTCTCACAATGTGGTTTAGGGTAGGGCTTTGGATCACATTTAACTTGATCTCAAGAGGGGCAGGAGACTGAATTTGGCCACATGGGCAGTCAAATCTGTGACCGAGCCCCAGTAAAATCTCTGGACAGTTTCAGGCATGCATCCCTGGATGGAAGGTACACCATGTATAGTCACATAATTGCCAGGAAAGTTAGTGCTGTCTCACTCCACAAGAGGGCAACTGGAAGATCTGTGTGTAGCCTGTGTAACCCTCGAAGCATCTAATTATATAATTCTAGGTTAGAGGACAGCACGGATACATCAGTAGGTAACAGAATATCCTGGGTTTGTCCTCAGAAACTATTACAAGTGTCTTGGTTAACTTCATGGGGAATGAAGCTCAAGTATAAGAAATTACCTTTACTTTGTAGAGTAAGGGAGTGTGTGAAGGAAAAGAAAAGCAAATCCTGGGGTCAGAATTCCCCCTTCTTCAGACCTTGGAGTGAATGGGCAGCCATACTTTCCTAGGGCTTTGAGTCCCACATGGAGGGTAGGAGCCTAAAAACTTCAATACACGTGTTTTAAGGATTGGCAGAAGGAATTATTTTTGCCAACTGCTTAGTTCTCCTTACCGCCTTTAAGCCAGGATTTCATTTTCACGGTTTAACCATTAAAAAAAAAAATCAGCTAAGTTTCAGGTATTCTAGAAGTCAATGGTGTATGGAACTCCAAGTTTCTAGAACTATGCATAAGTAGGCAGTATGTGAATTGGTCCAAGTTGTTTATTGATTTGATAGGCTTTTAGGAACAAAAGGAATCAAACATCACTAGCTTGAATGTATAGAAAACAATCGTTTAGGAAGTAGGTCCAAGTCATATTAGAAATAGGAGCATCCTATTTACCCAGCTTGTCTCCTCTAGAGAACTAAAATGGAATTACAATTGTTTTTTCTACTACTGAGCTTAATACCAAACAGCTTTGGACAGGAGAGGAGAAAACCCCCGTTCCCTGTCTTTTGTGTTTTCTCCCATGAGGGTTTGGGTCTTTCCCAGAAATGAACATTTCTGGTCCTTGGACCTACTCCTTCCCAAGAGGAAAAGATTTGATTGTGCATTAATAAAGCTGATGCTGTATTCTGATNTTTCTCCCATGAGGGTTTGGGTCTTTCCCAGAAATGAACATTTCTGGTCCTTGGACTTACTCCTTCCCAAGAGGAAAAGATTTGATTGTGCATTAATAAAGCTGATGCTGTATTCTGATCTGGTTGCTTGTGCCTGTTCCATTGTCAATGACAACCTCAGGAAGGGGAGGTTTTGGGAGGGCTGATATTTCTCTAAGCAGGAATAGAGGATGAGTTACTGTGTGCAGCACTCACGAAGTCTGCTCAGTTGTTTGATTTCATATGTTCCTTTCAGGTTATGGAGCACAGTGAGCTTGGAGTGGCAAAGAGGAGAGGCTGCTTTGCTCCATTCTCCAGGGGCAGCAATCACAGGATCCCAGGATATGCCTGTTCAAGGGCCACAGCCCTAGGATCACAGCCTGACACAGGGGACTTCATTTGAGTTACTCTGGATCCAGATTAGCTTTCCAAAGGAAGGCAGCTGCAGGTGAGGACAGTCTAACCCTGCTGGGTCAGCAGTCTCATTAGTAAGTGTTGAAAGGCATTTGTGAGCTATATTTAGGGATGAGGTAGCTCTGGAATTTCTTACAAGATACAGTTATGAATCTGTTCTGGAATTGGAGTCTGATGACATAGGTCAACCCTTAAACATTCAGGGAAGAATTAACTTTTCATGCACTTCAAGGAAAAAATACTTGGGATCTTGTTGCTAGGAGAGAACTGAATCAGATGGGAAGGCTAAGAAGCAGGATGCCAATTTGGGTGCATAACCAAATTCCTTAACCATTTCACTTCTCCTGATCCACTTCACCCTATAAATTTTAGTTAACCAGTTTAGTTCAGTTCTACAAGGTGGTTTGATTTTCCTGCTAAAGGGAGTACAAACTCCCTACTACATTGTGGGTGTTGTAGTTTGAGTTGCTTCCTGAGAGGGAAAAATTCTTGGAAACATAGGCTTTTAAGCCTCCATTGCCATATCACATTCCCAACTTCATTTAACATAGGCCTTTCCCCAAGGGACAGAGTAGCTGTATCTCAGACCTTCCAGAACCTTACCCCCTCCTACCCCAAACTGTGCTGTCCAGCCATCCCATCAAACACGGTATCATTCTTGACCTGCTTCCTCTATCTAGGGGATCCTCTCATTTCTGGTCTTTTGGTGAGATACTCCTGCACTGGTTTTCGCTCATCTATTAAAATATATTCTCCTACAGGGTTTCAGCTATTGGTCATACAGAGGTGAACATGTAATCACAGTAGGAGTTAGTCTAGCAGGAGAAAAGGCCTCTAAAAACAAAAGCAAAAACCAAACAAGAGCCCCCAGCA
Organism: Ailurus styani; assembly: GCA_002007465.1. NCBI lineage: Eukaryota > Metazoa > Chordata > Mammalia > Carnivora > Ailuridae > Ailurus > Ailurus styani. The sequence goes on from LNAC01001251.1 coordinate 183,620, forward strand.
AGATTCCTCCAAGCCATAGCTGAAAGCTAAGTTATAGAAGACAATTACACCTGTAAATCTTCCAGACTGAAGAAACTGGAAGTGTGAAGATGAGGAAAGTCAGAGCTTGGTATTTCCCAGTAAACAGCTGGTGTGGGTAAGCTGTAGAAGTGCTTCGGTTCCCAAGGGCTAGGGACATTCCTTCTATAGGTGCTTAAGCAACTAACAGCTGTGAGTCAATGTTTTAGTGCCTGCTATCAGATACTCTAAGCTCTTTACATGTTTACTCCCTTGGGTTTCACGACCAACTTGTAGTCTAAGTACTATTATCCTGATTTTACAGGCACTGAGGAGCAAAGGTTAGTTCCAGAGGACGCACAAGTCCTAAGTATTAGAGCCCTGAATCAAGCCCAAGTAGTCTGACAGAAGAATCCAGGCTTCTAACACTCAATTTCTGCCCCCACCCCCCCATAGGAATTGAAGTACTGGTTTGATTCAACTGAATTGGAGTACGGGAATAGGATCTAAAGCCATTCACTACCCGTCCGCTTCTCAATCCAAGGGGATATTCTGGTGGGCTGAGCAAACACTAGCCCACTTCATAAAGAAGTCCCCTTTCACCTACAGGCTACTGATGGCACCAGGATCAGATGTAACTACTTAGAACAATGTGGAGTACTTGGCTTTTGCCATCTCCATGAAGACAATGGATCAATAAGCATCCCTTGTGAAAGGGCCAGTGAGGTGGAGGAGTTACAGGTTTCTTCTAATGCTACTCCCTTCATGGCGGTGTAGAGGTCAGACTTCATGGACATGGAGACTAAGCAGTCTTCCTCTCATTGATCCAGCAGTGGAGGCAAGCAGGAATAGGATTCTCACAGTAGAGTTTGTGGATTCAGAAAACTAGACTGTTAAGCAAAGTTCCAATTTCAGGAACCAAACCAAGTTCCTTTAGAACTTTGCATTAAGTCTGAAGATGATCTCTGTGGGCAAGGACAATATTTTGAACATTAGGCAGCCATCAGTGAGGAAGGTGACTGCTTATAAGGGCTATTGCCAGAAGGATGGGTGTTTGTATCTTGTTATTTGATAACAAAGTGATGAAGCATGTATTAAAGTCACTGCAGGAGAGATTGCAAATGACCAATAAGTAACAGCAGTGAAAAGGAAAAAAAATCATGTCCTACATTAACCGTATGTTCCCACCAACACACCCGACATACACTTTATGGCTGTTAATGCCACCAGTTCTATAAAAGCTTAGAGTAAAGCAGGTAGCCACAGGTCTGCTTATAGGAACAGGGAGGAGAAAAGTAACTTGATTTATGAATTTTTCTCCTATTCTAGTTGAATATAGCCTAAAATGAAGCATTTTTGAAAGTAAAGGAGAATGGCTTCATGAAAGATATGTGTGCTACAGTCATCAGTGAGGACTACAGGAAACTCCGGTATCCTGCTGCAGAAAAGCCTTTAGTCTAGGTTTGTGTGAAGGGAGTCTGGGCTTTCTGGTCCCCAAGAACTGCTTCTTATGTCCAACTACTCAAGTGAAATCTTGGTACCAATGCAGGACATGCAAACCCTGGGGTAGCTTTTGATGGGGGCTTGGGATTGTCCGTGACAGAACACAGCAATGAGAGCTGAAGATGCAGTCACTGTGGCACGTTTTCTGAAAATGACCATTCTCCCTAGCTTGACCTGAACTGCTGTCATAAGACTAAACAGCCCAAGTGTAAGACGGCTTTAAAAAGCATCCTAAGTTGAATCCAGGTCAGGAGGAGTCAGGTCAGAACAGTAAACAAAAAGCTCCCAGGTGATCTGAATCTTCAGCTGAAGACACTACTCAAGTACAGAAATCTAGCGAACCACCAACTGAACCATCAACCTTCAGCTCGTAAGGGTAAAGTCCTCTGGTAAGACCAAAGCAATACTGGGAACAAGTCAGGAAACATGAAGATCCCCACTAGGATGTAGTGTCATGTCTGAGTGCCAACACTAAGATGTGTGTTAGGTTGAGCAACAACTCCAATATCACTGCTGCATTTCCTCAGGGGAATCCTTGAAGCACCAACAGCCATGGTGCCCAACTACCAGGAACACCTCCTGGACCCAGCAGACCTCAATTGTCCCCACCCTCTTCCCTGCTCCAAATTCCTTCAACCTTTGATCCAGGTTTTTACCACCTTTCTTCCCCCCCAAACTGTCAGCTGCCCCATTGTGCCACTCTAATCAGCATTGTTAGGGGGTAGCTTGTAGGCTGTAGGACATCTTTAGATTCAAACCTCAGACAGTTACTAGGAAACAGATGTTAATATACCCTTATGAGTCACAACAGTTTTCATTTTCACTGAATCAACATGTACACTCCCAGGGAAGCAGCCACAGGTGAGGGAATCCAACTCAGCTGGGTTGACGGTCTGGTTAATAAGTGATGAACAGTGCCCGAGTTTCTGAATTAAGCACACAGCTCACCTTCAGACAGGAGTAACTGCTTGTACACTTCAAAGAAAAAAAAACCTTTTAGGGCGCCTCGGCTTTCGGCTCAGGTCATGATCTCAGGGTCCTGGGATCGAGGCCCACATCGGGCTCTCTACTCGGCAGAGAGCCTGCTTCCTCCACTCTGCCTCTCTGCCTACTTGTGATCTGTCAAAGTCTTTAAAAACCTTTAAATCCCCTTTAAGGGATAGAGAAATGATTTCTTCTATAGAAAAGGGCCCTTCAATTTTACCCCTCAATAGGTTCTCAATGCCTTTCATGGCTTCTTCTGCTTGTGTCAGGATTCATTCCCTGAGTACAGAAGTAGCCGGAGCATGAGGGAAGGAGTGAGGTTTCCTAGGATCAGCATCACAATCCCATCTACTGGTCCAATTCCATCCCCTATACAACTCATATACATTTTGGGGGATCTTGCTGGTTAAGTCAGTATTAGGTTAAGTGGATACACTTCAGGCTGAGCAATGTCTGAATATGAAACCCTAGGAGAAAATGGAGTTCTCAGGCAGAAGTTCTTGAAGTATCTGTAGGCTTAAATGAGGAAGTAGGAAAGGGAACTTTGGGGTCAAGGATCCCACAGAAACACTGAAGACTGGGCTTAACAGTACTGTTATGATCTACTCTTATCTAAAACCCAAGGGCAGGAAAAGATTGAAAGAGGCCACTTGAGATGGAAGAATCTTAAGGACTAAAAACCAGGGGCCCAGGAAGTACACGAGAGGAACCATATGCTTTTATGAGGATAAAGTAAATACCAAGTCAGGAGCTTCAAAGGAAGAGGGAGAACTGAACAGGAATAGGAGAACTACCTCCCAGTAAAAGCCATTCATTTAGAACCTGCCTCTCAAGTTCCAGCAAGAGGAATCAGGACTTAAACACCAAAGTGTTTCTCTGGTTTCAAGCTACTTGAGAGGAAAGGTAGAAATAAGGAATGTTCAAACTAACATTCCGAGAGTCTTGAGGAAAGACTTTGTAAGAAACCAATCTCAAGGCAAATATCCTATAAATTTCTCCAGACGTTATGAATCATTCCTCAAAGAAGATTTGGATGGCTTAGAGGCAGAAAGTAGCTATAAAGTAAGCCTACTGAAAGCACCAGGAGGACAGTGGGCTACAGACATAGCTTCCTTCTGACATGGGATACTTTGAGTCAGAATAGGAAAGCTAGCAGCCAGTAACCCTATCAAGAATGGGGGAGGGTAGCTTTAAGAATATGCCAAAGTCAGAACAAAAGCTTGAGCCAACTAGAAGTCCTTCCTGCAACGTCGCATTGTAAAAGACAGTAAATCCAAGAGTTAGAAATACCCTTTATAATAAAAAGGGGGGGGTTAATTCTCTTATCCCAACCCAGCTAGCATCAACCTCCAGAGTTTTTCAGACTCTTCCCAGTNTGTAATAAAAAGGGGGGGGTTTAATTCTCTTATCCCAACCCAGCTAGCATCAACCTCCAGAGTTTTTCAGACTCTTCCCAGTCTCAGGTTTTCCAACAACCCTACAACAGCAAAGTAAAGGAAGCCTGGATAGGAAAGTAGTTTCTCGTATTTGATCAGCTCAAAGCGTTTTTCTCTCAACTTAGTACTAAGTCTCGCTCTTCTGTTGGTGAAAAGTGCTATTTACTGCCTAAGTCTCAACTATATTTTGTGATTTAGTGAGATAAATAGAAGTCTAGGTATGTCATTCATGTTGCCCGTCTTTCCCCCAGCCGGGAAAAGCAGGAAATTCCCAGTCTCTTAAAGAAGGCAGAAACAGAAAAGCAGAGAGAAATAAACACTGACAGAAAAGAGAAACTAACTTTGACAGATACAGCTTGCTCTCCCACCACCCACACCCAACGCTCGCTCTAGTTAGCAGCATAAACAGCCCCAGTGGATTGTGGAAGTCTCACTTAAATAGAAGGTGAAAGGACATGATTGGTCAGAGTTGGAAGCTGGACATGATTGGTCAGGCTGGAACCAATGAGCTTCCTGGGTCTTTTTAACTATAAGTAAAGTGGCAGCCCAGGACAGGTGCTAGTTTTTTTTTAAATTGGGAGACGCCCTGAGTGTGTACACCTGAGTGATAATTAACTCTCCAGCATTTATTATCAGGATTCACATGGTGGGGGGGATGTTGCAACCGTCAGAAATAGGCTAGAATCTGAAATTTGGTAGTAAAGAAAACAAACTCAATAAATAGTGATAGGACTCTATCCCACACGAAAAACAATAAATATTTTGTCCTTATTACTACAGAAGACCCAAGTCATATCCCTTTCTGTGTGAACAGAGACCACTGCCAACATCCTCCTTTTTAGGGTCTCTTCTTAGTGGCCCTAACTCTCTTCCTCCAGAAACATATTTGGACAAACCAAGAATGTGTAACTAGTGGCCATCCAGTCACTTCGGGGTCTCAAGCAGATGGCTGCTCTTGATATGAAAACCCACTTTTCATGTCTGAGACGGTTTCTCATGAATACATCCACGTCCTCAGCACTGAGTTTAGGAAAACTGGTGAAATCTCTAAGGAGGGCAGCAGGAGTACAATTATTACCTGTACTTATGCATGCAGTTCATTTTTCTAAGAATTCCTGGCAGGTTTCAGACTAGAAAAAAGAGATCTCAGCTGTGGTTACTATAAGGTTATTTTAAATCCATGACTTATTTTTCCTAGGATGCAGAAACTTATTACAGGTTAGGTGTCAACCCAGAGAAGAGTGCATCATATTTCAATTTTCAAGTTCATATTTCATATTTTCAAATTCATATTTCAAATAGATACATCATATTTCAAAAGGTTCCTATGGGCAGGTTTCACAGCTGCCAGGGATCCTACCAGCAGCATTTAAAATCCCCCATATATGGAAGCTTAAACCTTGTTGCACCTGCCTTCTTAGATTGGGGAATTATGTCGCCACTCAAGAAAAGTTTGAAAAGTAACAAGCACTAATTTTATGTTTGTCCTTTAAGGGAATGTTTACAGGCATAACCTCCTCTGTCTCCTTGAACCAAACTCCACGTCAAATAGGCAACATTTTCATTCATGGGTAGAAAGCAGAATGAGGGGGCGCCTGGGTGGCTCAGTGGGTTAAGCCTCTGCCTTTGGCTCAGGTCATGATTTCAGGGTCCTGGGACCGAGCCCCGCATGGGGCTCTCTGCTCGGCAGGGAGCCTGCTTCCTCCTATCTCTCTGCCTACCTCCCTGCCTACCTGTAATCTCTCTCTCTGTCAAATAAATAAATAAAATCTTAAAAAAGAAAAAAAGAAAGCAGAATGAGTGCCCATGAATCTTTTTTTTGCCTGAATCTTTAAATAATATTTCCACCTCCAGCTTCTTTCATTCTTGAAAGACTATTTCCCTTCAATTGTGCTAATAGAATTAACACAAAATTAATATTTCTTTAAGTTATTTAACAAATGTTTAACTGTCTATTACATGCTAGGAATTTCACCGGGGGAAAGGGATAAACCAGAAAGACACAGTACCTGCCTGTATAGAGGACAGTTCTAGAGTAGAAACTTAAGAAAAGTGTTTTTGCCTGCGTTCCACTGGAAGGAGAGCCTTAATCATAAGCTTATTTACTAGTAATTTATTAAGGGTTGTAATTTCAGGGAAGCAGGAGAGAGGAAAAAATTGAGAGAGGAGTTGAAAAAATTGTCCTACCACTCAGTCAACTTTGCTTTCATGCTTGTTTGTCTGAAAACGAATACTAATGAAACATTGAACACTACATCAAACACTAATGGTGTACTATATGTTGGCTAGTTGAACTCAATTAAAAAAATACATAAAACACAAAAAAGAAAATGAATGACACTATTTTTAGAGGCAGAGGTTATTGAAGTCAACTTTTGAGGAAATCCAGTACTCAGTTATACACTATTATCCTATCCCCGAAGCCATGTCCTTTTTATATGGTTCCAAACATGCAATTCATCACTAGATTCTGGGGCTCTGTACTTAACATTTGATTTGACAAGGCTCATATTAGTAGGGTCAGGGGAAAGTATACCATAAGAAGTATCAACCCTCTGTATTAGTTACCTATTGCTGTATAACTACCCCATTTTAAATATAAAGTTTATTCTGAACTGAAATCAAGATCTTCAAGATATATCGGCACCCCTTTGTTCACTGCAGCACTATTCACAATAGTAAAGATATGGAAACAACCCAAGTGTCTATAAACAGCTGAATGGAAGAAGAAAAAATATATATATATACATAGAATGAAACGTTATTCTTCCTTAAAAAGAAGGAAATACTATCATTTGTGATAACATGGATCAACCTAGAGAACATTACACTAAGTGAAATGAGAGAGGCACAGAAGGATAAATACTGCAGATTCCACTTATATGAGGTATCTAAAATAGGCAAACTCATAGACGCAGAGAATGAAGTGGTGGTTACCAGGGGCTGGGGGGAGGAGAAATGGAGAACTGGTGCTGGATGGATATAAAATTTCAGTTCTGCATGATGAAAAAGTTCTAGAAATCTGCTGTACAATATAATACTCATAGTTAACAACAAAGTATTTGTCCCTTTAATGCATGTTAAGAGAACAGTTCTCATGTTAAGTGTTTTTTACCACACACACACATATACATACAAGGAAATTTCTGGAGGTGATGGGTATATTTAATATCTTGATTGTGATGATGGTATCACAGGTGTAAGTACATGTCCAAACTGAAGAAAACGTATACATTAAATATATGCAACTTTTGTATGTCAATTATAGCTCAATGAAGCTTTAAAAATGTAGGTTTAGTAGCTTAAAACAAATATTTATCGTGTCACAGTAGTCAAAATCTGGGCATGACTGAGCTGGATGGTTGGTCTACAGTCAAGGTGTCATCCTGGCCTTAGTCATTCCAAGGCTCAACTAAGGGATGAGCTGTTTCCAATTGGGCTCACTCACCTGGCTCAGCCTCAGGTCCTCTCTGGCTGCTTGCTGAAGACATCAGTTTCTTGCCACATGAACATCTCCATAGAGCTTCTCAAAACATGGAAGTTTGTCTTGATTCTCCAAAAAAGAGGGCTCTGAGAGGGAGAAAGTAAGAAGGTCAGAAAGACAGAAATCAGTCTTTTGGTGACCTCATCTTGGAAGTGACATTTCTTTTTTTTTTGTGTGTGTGTGAGATATTGATTTTTTATTTTTTAAATTTATTATGTATAATGTACTATTTGCCCCAGGGGTACAGGTCTGTGAATCATTAGGCTTATACATTTCCCAGCACTCACCAGAGTACATACCCTCCCCACAGCCACCCTATCCCTACCCCCCCACCCCCCAGTAACCCTCAGTTTGTTTCATGAGATTAAGAGTCTCTTATGGTTTATCTCCTACCTGATCCCATCCTGTTTCATTTTTCCCCTCCCTACCCCTCACAACCCCCTGCCCTGCCCCTCAAATTCCTCATATCAGAGAGATCACATGATAACTGTCTTTCTCTGATAGACTTACTTTGCTGAGCATAATACCCTCCAGTTCCATCCACATCATTGTAAATGGCAAGATTTTATTTCTTTTGATGGCTGCATAGTATTCCATCACACACACACACACACACACACACATATATATATATATACATATATATATATATATATCACATCTTCTTTATCCATTCATCTGTGATGGACAGCTAGGTTTTTCCACAGTTTGGCTATTGTGGACATTGCTGCTATAAACCTTTGGGTGCATGTGCCCCTGAGGATCTCTACCTTTGCATCTTTAGGATAAATACCCAATAGTGTGATGGCTGGATCATAGGGTAGCTCTACATTCAACTTTTTGAGGAACCTCCATACTGTTTTCCAGAGTGGACGCACCAGCTTGCATTCCTACCAATAGTGTAGGAGGGTTCCCCTTTCTCCTCATCCTTGTCAACACCTGTCGCTTCCTGACCTGTTAATTTTAGCCATTCTGGCTGGTGTGAGGTGCTATCTCACTGTGGTTTTGATTTGGATTTCTCTGATGCCAAGTGATGTTGAGTACTTTCTCACAATTTCTCATGTGTCTGTTGGCCATTTGGATGTCTTCTTTGTAGAAATGTCTGTTCATGTCTTCGGCCCATTTCTCAATTGGATTATTTGTTCCTTGGGTGTTGAGTTTGATAAGTTCTTTATAGATTCTGGATACTAGCCCTTTATCTGTTATGTCCTATGAAAATATCTTCTCCCATTCTGTCAGTTGTCTTTGGTTTTGTTGACTGTTTCCTTTGCTGTGCAAATGCTTTTGATCTTGATGTAGTCCCAGTAGTTCATTTTTGCCCTTGCTTCCCTTGCCTTTGGTGATATTCCTAGGAAGAAGGTGCTGTGCCTGAGGTAGAAGAGGTTGCTGCCGGTGTTCCCCTCAAGGATTTTGATGGATTCCTGTCTCACATTGAGGTCTTTCATCCACTTTGAATCTATTTTTGTGTGTGGTATAAGGAAACGGTCCAGTTTCATTATTCTGCATGTGGCTGTCCAATTTTCCCAACACCATTTGTTGAAGACACTATCTTTTTTTCCATTGGACATTCTTTCCTGCTTTGTCGAAGATTAGTTGACCAGAGTTGAGGGTCCATTTCTGGCTCTCTATTCTGTTCCATTGATCTATGTGTCTGTTTTTGTGCCAGTACCGTACTGTCTTGATGATTACAGCTTTGTAATAGAGCTTGAAGTCTGGACTTGTAATACCACCAACTTTGGTTTTCTTTTTCAACATTCCTCAGGCTATTCAGGGTATTTTCTGGTTCCATATAAATTTTAGGATTATTTATTCTGTTTCTTTAAAAAAAATGGATGGTGTTTTGATAGGGATTGCATTAAATGTGTAGATTGCTCTAGGTAGCATAGACATTTTCCCAATGTTTGTTCTTCCAATTCGTGAGCATGGAACATTTTTTCCATTTCTTTGTGTCTTCCTCAATTTCTTTCATGAGTACTTTATAGTTGTCTGAGTATAGATTCTTTACCTCGTTGGTTAGGTTTATTCCTAGGTATCTTATGGTTTTGTGTGCACTTGTAAATGGGATCGACTCTTTGATTTCTCTTTCTTCTTATTATTTTTTTAAGATTTTATTTGTTTATTTGACAGAGAGAGAGAGAGATCAGATCACAAGTAAGCAGAGAGGCAGGCAGAGAGAGAGGAGGAAGCAGGCTCCCTGCTGAGCACAGAGCCTGAAGAGGGCCTCAATCCCAGGACCCTGAGATCATGACCTGAGCTGAAGGCAGAGGCTTGAGCCCACTGAGCCACCCAGGAGCCCTGATTTCTCTTTCTTCTGTCTTGTTGGTGGTGTATAGAAATGCATTAGATTTCTGTGCATTGATTTTATATCCTGACACTTTACTGAATTCCTGTATGAGTTCTAGCAGTTTTGGAGTGGAGTCTTTTGGGTTTTCCACATAAAGTATCATATCATCTGCAAAGAGTGAGAGTTTGACTTCTTCTTTGCCAGTTCAGGTGCCTTTTATTTTTGTTGTCTGATTGCTGAGGCTAGGACTTCTAGTACTATGTTGAATAGCAGTGGTGATAGTGGACATCCCTGCCAAATTCCTGAACTTAGGGGAAAGCTCTCAGTGTTTCCCATTGAGGATGATATTCATTGTGGGTTTTTCATACATGGCTTTGATGATATTGAGGTATATACCCTCTATGCCTACACTTTGAAGAGCTTTGATCAAGAATGGTTGCTGTACTTTGTCAAATGCTTTTTCAGCATCTATTGAGAATATCACCCTTCTTGTTCTTTCTTTTATTAATGTCTTGTATCACATTGATTGATTTGCAGATGTTGAACCATCCCTGTAGCCCAGGAATAAATCTCACTTGGTCATGGTGAATAACCCTTTTAATGTACTGTTGGATCCTACTGGCTAGTATTTTGGTAAGAATTTTTGCATCCATGTTCATCAAGGATATTGGTCTGTAATTCCCCTTTTTGATGGGGTCCTTGTTTGGTTTTGGGATCAAGGGAATGCTGGCCTCATGAAATGAGTTTGGAAGTTTCAGAGCATTATGGTATGAAAAAATGCAGGGAATGATCCCAATCTTTTGGTATGGGTTGAGACCTGATTTGTGATCCAGGATGTGATCTGTTCTGGAGAATGTTTCATGTGCACTAGAGAAGAATGTGTATTCTGTTGTTTTGGGATGGAATGTTCTAAATATATCTGTGATATTCAACTGGTACAGCATGTCATTTAAAGCCTTTATTTCCTTGTTGATCTTTTGCTTTGATGATCTGTCCATTTCAGTAAGGGGGGTGTTAATACTGTTATTGCATTATTGTTGATGTATTTCTTTTTGTTATTAATTGGTTTACATAATTGGCTGCTCCCACACTGGGGACATAGATATTTAAAATTGTTAGATCTTCTTGTTGGACAGACCCTTTAAGTATGATTTAGTATCCTTCCTCATCTCTTACTATAGTTTTTGGCTTAAAATCTAATTTATCTAATATAAGGATTGCCACCTCAGCTTTCTTTTGATGTCCATTAACATGGTAAATTGTTTTCCACCCCCTCACAATAAATCTGGAGGTGTCTTTGGGTCTAAAATGAGTTGCTTGTAGACAGCATACCAATGGGTCTTGTTTTTTTTTTATCCATTCTGATACCCGGTGTCTTTTGATTGGGGCATTTAGGCCACTGACATTCGGGGTAACTATTGAAAGATATGAATTTAGTGCCATTGTTTTGCCTGTAAAGTGACTGTTACTGAATGTTGTCTCTGTTCCTTTCTGGTCTGTTACTTTTAGGCTCTCTATTTGCTTAGAGGACCCCTTTCAATATTTCCTGTAGGGCTGACTTGGTGTTTGCAAATTCCTTTAGTTTTTGTTTGTCCTGGAGGCTTTTGATCTCTCTTACTTTTAATGACAGCCTAGCTAGATATAGTATTCTTGGCTGCATATTTTTCTCATTTAGTGCTCTGAATATATCATGCCAGTCTTTTCTGTACTGCCAGGTCTCTGTGGATAAGTCTGCTGTCTCTGTGCTTCCTGGATTTTGATGCTTGTTCCCTTTGCCAAATTAGGGAAATTCTGTACTATAACTTGCTCCAATATACCTTCTGTCCCTATCTCTCTTTCTTCTTCTTCTGGGATCCCAATTATTCTAATATTGTTTCATCTTATGGTATCACTTATTTCTCGAATTCTCCCCTCATGGTCCAGTAGTTGTTTGTCCCTCTTTTGCTCAGCTTCTTTATTCTCTATGATTTGATCTTCTATATCATGAATTCTCTCTTCTGCCTCATTTATCCTAGCAGTAAAAGCCTCCATTTTTTTAATTGCACCTCATTAATAGCTTTTTTGATTTCAACTTGGATAGATTTTAGTTTTTATTTCTCCAGAAAGGGATTTTTTCTCCAGAAAGGGGTTCTCTAATATCTTCCATGCCTTTTTCGAGCCCAGCCAGCACCTTGATAATCGTTGTTCTGAATTCTAGTTCTGACATATTACTAATGTCTGTATTGATTAGGTCCCTAGCTGTCGGTACTGTCTCTTGTGGTTGTTGTTGTTCTTTTTCTTTTTGGTGAGTTTTTCCACCTTGTCATTTTATCCAGATAAGAATAGATGAATGAGAGAACAAAATACTAAAAGGGTAGCAATGACCCCAGAAAAATATACACGAACCAAATCAGAAGAGACCCAAAACCAGAGGGAGAAGAAAGGGGGAAAAAGAAAAAAAGAAGAAAAAAATATATCTATATCTATCTATTAGACTGGTAAATTGAACAGAGCCACATACTTGGTTTTCAGTTTATTTTGGTCTGTTAGAAGAAACTACCTCCCAAAATTTTAAAGAAAGAAAAACATATATATACACAAATAAGGGGAAACATGATGAAGGGATAGAGTATGATTGTAAAGATGAAAATTTAAAAAGATTATATAAAAGGAATTGATAAGTTGGTTGAAAAAAGAAAAAAAAAGGAGGAAAGAATGTGATCAGGCTGGAGACTAGAACAAAGCCATGTACTAGATTTAGGGTATATTTTGATCTATTAGAATAAATTGTACCCCAAAATTTTAAAGAAAAAACAAACCTATATGTATACAAAAACTAAGATTAAATACAATGAAGAGATAAAATATGACTATAACAATGAAAATTAAGAGTTTTAAAAAGGTATTGATAAGACAAAATAGTTAAAAAATGTTAAAATAGGAAAGAGGAAAAATTTTTTAAAAAAGAGTAAGAAAAAAATAAAATTCAGAGAATTTAACTTTGAAAGACTAAAGGATCATGGAAAAAAGCCATGAATTCTATGTGTTGTTCTCCCCTAGCTCTGGAGTTCCACAGTTCTCATTGATTGGTGAACTTGGTCTTGGCTGGATTTTCTTGCTGATTTTCTGGGGGAGGGGACTGTTGCAGTGATTCTCAAGTGTCTTTGCCTGAGGCGGAATTGCACAGCCCTTGCCAGGGGATATGCTAAGTAATCTGCTTGGGTTCACTCTCAGGAGGTTTTGTTCCCTGAATGCTTTCCATACATTTTTGGAGAATGGGAATGAAGATGGCGGCCTCCCAATCTCCAGCCCTGTAGGAACCGAGAGCTCGGAGCCCCACTCCTTAGTGAACCATCAGAAAAAAGCAGTCAATCCCTCCTGTCTCCCTGGTCTCCGGCCATGCTCCGAGCTCACCCAGCCTGTGACCGAGCCTTTCTATCTCTGGCGCATGGCCCCGTTTGGAATTTCCAAACCCAGTAGATTTCTGCAGCTGCTCCCGCGCTGCTCCTCCTGGAGGAGAAAGGAGGGGGTCACTCCAGACCCGCCACTTGTGGGGTCTCTGCTCAAAGAGCAGTGGCCCGTGCCTTGGATCACAGGTTAAACTAATCCTGAGATGAGAGCACCCTCCTTGTTCTGTCTCTGCTGTCAGCTTCCCTGCTCTGATACCTGGGAGCTTTGCCCCACTCAGACACCCCTGGTCTTCTTGTGTCCCTGCAGGTCCTGAGACCATACTGTCCCTGCAAGGGCTCCACCCCTGCTTAGCCTCTGGAGCAACGTCCCTCAGTGGGGCAGACTTCTAAAAGTTCCGATTTTGTGCTCTGCTGCTCTCTCACTTGCCGGGAGCCGGCCCGTCCCCCCATGGTCTATCTTCCCGTCGCTTCAGATTCACTTCTCCACAAGTCCTACCTTCTGAAAAGTGGTTGATTTTCTGTTCTAGAATTGCTGCTCTTCTCCTCTTCGATCTCCTCTTGAGTTTGTAGGTGTTCAGGTGGTTTGATAACTATCTGGCTGAACTCCTGGACCTGATGATAATCAGTCTCCTACTCCTCCGCCATCTTGCTCCTCCCCCAGAAGTGACATTTCAATGCTTTTGGCATATTCTATTTGTTAGGAATAAGTCACTAGGCCCTCACTCTCAAGAAGAAGTAATTACACAAGAGCACGAATACCAGAGGAGTAGGGATCACTGGCACCAATTTAGAGGTTGCCTATGACATCCTCCTCCTTAAACCCTAACGTCCATGATCAGATCTAGAACAAACTCAGAATAAAGACACACAACCAATATTAGTTAACTTTTTTTTTGAGGTTCTATGCCCAGCATGGACCACTGAGGGGCTTGAACTAATGAGCCGAAGATCAAGACCTGAGCTGACATCAAGAATCAGATGCTTAATGGACTGAGCCACCTAGGCACCCCCATATTAGTTAATTTTTAACTAAATTTTCCTACACCTAAAAAAAATAACTTTTAATATAGCAGAAGAAGAAGAAAAGGGAAGCACATGGTGCCACATACTAAGAGCTCCTACTGGAATTGTGCCCAGGGCAGCTGAGAGGGCAGTCTTGTGGGCCTTGTTTTCAGTCTGCCAGCTTGTAATCCTAGTTGAGTCTATTTTCTATGGCTATTCCTGCCATCAACTGTCTTGGACTTTGAGTTTTTCATGCCCAAAGTTGATTATGGAATATGCCCAGGATGAACATCTGGTGTGAATTGTGCAGAGGGAGAGGGTGAATTACAACACAGTTTCATTAGACTTCTCAGCTGATCCTATGAGGTAGTTTGGAGTGGAGATGGCCCTGTACACTTGTTCTGATTGGGGGACAAATCCTTATATCTAGGATCAAGCAGACATTGGATATACTCATTACATTAGGAGGGTGCATAATTTTAGGTGATGCAGTATCCTCTGGCTGAAGGTAATTCCTGGAAAGGAATGCAGCTGCAAGCCCACAGTGGTCATCACTCCCAGCTACTGAGTGAAATGCCTCAACTCTGAAGGGGAATCTCTATGGTGCTCTGCAGTCTAGAACTAGGGAATGTTCATAACTGATTAGTCTTCTGAGGGGACTTGGGTGAGGAAATAAACCCTCAAAATTTTCCTGGTTGGAGAATGGACTCTCTCACTGTTGCTTCTGTACTTAATATCATATTTCTTCTTAGTTAAGAAATCATGAAGCAGATATCATAAAAGTGAACAGTTTTTAAAGATAATATTAAGACCAAACAGACAAAAATCCCAGAGAAACAATGTAAACAGACATTATAAAAAAAATACATTCACCTCAATTTTGATTGTTACTTTTCAGATACATATAAATGAGATATAACTATTCAAACTAAAATATGAGAAACATATAAATTTGGAAAATAAAATTAAATAATTTCTTTATTTATTGGTTAACTTTTTTTTAAAATTTAAATTCAATTACCCAACATATGGTACATCATTAGTTTCAGATGTAGTGTTCAATAATTCATCAGTGCATAACACCCTGTGCTCATCACATCACATGCCCTCCTTAATGCCTATCGCCCAGTTGCCCCATGCCCCTGCCCACCTCCCCTTCCACAACTCTGTTTTCCAGAGTCAAAAGTCCCTCATGGTTTTTCTCCCTCTCTGATTTCTTCCCATTCAGTTTCCCCTCCCCTCCCCTGCAATTCTCTGCACCATTTCTTAAATTCCACATAAGTGAAACCACATAATTGTCTTTCTCTGCTTGACTTATTTCACTCAGCATAATAGCCTCCAGTTCCATCCATGTCAATGTAAATGGTGAGTATTTATCCTTTTTGATGACTAAGATTCCATTGTATATATAAACCATATCTTCTTTATCCATTCATGTGTTGAAGGACATGTTGACTTTTTCCACAGTTTGGTTATTGTGGACATTGTTGCTATGAACATTGGGGTGCAGGTGCCCCTTCTCACTACATCTGTATCCTTGGGGTAAACACTCAGTAGGGCAATTTCTGGGTCATAGGGTAGCAATTTTTAAATTTTTTGAGGAACCTCCACACTGTTTTCCAAAGTGAATATACCAGCTTGCATTCCCACCAACAGTGTAAGAGGTTTTCCCTTTCTCCACATCCTTGCCAACATTCGTTGTTTCCTGTCTTGTTAATTTCAGCCATTCTGACTGGAGCGTGGTGGTATATCATTGTGGTTTTGATTTGTAATTCCCTGATGCCAAGTGATGTTGAGCATTTCTTCATATGTCTGTTGGCCATTTGTATGTCTTCTTTGTAGAAATGTCTGTTCATTTCTTGACAGGATTGTTTGTTTTTTGGTTGTTGAGTTTGAGAAATTCTTTATAGATCTTGGATACCAGACCTTTATCTGATATGTCCTTTGCAAATATTTTCTCCCATTCTATAGGCTGCCTTTTAGTTTTGTTGACTGTTTCCTTTGCTGTGCATAAGCTTTTTATTTTGATGAAGTCCCAATAGTTCATTTTTGCTTTTGTTTCCTTGCCTTTAGAGATGTCTCTAGCAAGAAGTTGCTGTGGCTGAGGTTGAAGATGTTGCTACCTGTGTTTTCCTCTAGGATTTTGATGGATTCCTGTCTCACTTTGAGGTCTTTCATTCATTTTGAGTTTATCTTTGTGTATGGTGTAAGAGAATGGTTCAGTCTCATTCTTCTGCATGTGGCTGTCCAATTTTCCCAGCACCATTTATTGAAGAGACTGTCTTTTTTTCCATGGGATATTCTTTCTTACTTTGTTGAAGATCAGCTGACCATAAATCAGTGGAACAGAATAGAGAACCCAGAAACGGACCCTCAACTCTGTGGTCAATTATTGGTTAATTTTCTAGCAATGGAAAGCTTGGGGGAAGGATCCATGTAGAGAGCTGGAAATAACAGATTCTCAAAGCAGGAGACAAAGACCTTTAGTAATGATGTCTCTAACTGCACCCTGACCTCAAGAGACTTATTAAACTGATCCATCTCTAAGGAGGATTATTCTGCTCTTTGGAAAATTCTGCTTCATTTTCTATACAAAGAGACAGTTTTGGGGAAGAAACAACTGAAGTCTTCATTAGGTGGTATTGTGGCTGGCTCCTCATGACACAAACTGAAATTCTTCACTTGGAAGATATAACAGGGTCCTAATGAATAGTATCTCCAGCAAAAAAAGAGCTGTGTGATTGAAATGGAATTGTGTATCAAAACTTATTTGTCTGTATACACATATGCACACACAAACACTCCTGCACATATACACCTCACATTTGCCCTTATGCCTAGGTTGTATGTCCAAACCAACCTTTGGCCTAATGAACTGTAGAAAAAACTTCCTAGTTCCTCCAACATAAGTTCGGAGGTTTCAATGCCTGCAGTCAGTGAAGATTCCCACCACTGCCTAAAATCCATTCACCTGGTGACTAAACTCTCTCTTCCTTTCACGTTCTACTTTCTTGTTTAACAATGTGTCCTAGGCCAGTTAAGTGTCAGATTTTCATTCTTAAAAGGACAGTAGAGTAATATTCCATTGTATAGACACCACATCCTTATCCATTCATCCTACTGATGGACACTTGGGCTGCTTCTGTAGTTTGGCTATTGTAAATAATGATACAATAAACAAAGGGATTCATATATCTTTTTAAATTAATGATTTCATTTTCTTTAGTTAAATATCCAGTAGTGTGGTATTACTGGATGATATGGCAATTCTATTTTTAATATTTTGAGGAAACTCCATACTGTTTTCCACAGTGGCTATAATAGTTTGCATTCCCACCAACAGTGCACGAGTGTTCCCTTTTCCCCACATCCTTACCAACACTTGTTATTTTTTGTGTTTTTGTGTTTAGCCATTTTTTAAAAATTATTAGTGAGAGCATTAGCCTCTACATTTTCCACCCTGGCTGCATTCTGGGACTTAATGCCATACCCCTGATGTGATTTTTATTTATTTTTTTTAAAAGATTTTATTTATTTGAGAGAGGGAGAAGCAGACACACCATTGAGCAGAGAGCCCGATGTGGAACTTAATCCCAGGCCCCTGAAATCATGACCCGAGCTGAAGACAGATACCCACCGACTGAGCCACCCAGGCACCCTGATGAGATTTTTTTTTTTAAGATTTTATTTATTTATTTGACAGAGAGAAAGAGAGATATCACAAGTAGGCTGAGAGGCAGGCAGAGGGGGAAACAGGCTCCCTGCTGAGCAGAGAGCCCCATGTGGGGATCGATCCCAGGACCCTAAGAACATGACCTGAGCCGAAGGCAGTGGCTTAACCCACTGAGCCACCCAGGTGCCCCCCCATGAGATTTTTTTTAAAAGGAGTGGTCCATACTAGAGCTTCTGAAATGTTAATATGCATGTAAATCACCTGGATGGTCTTGTTAAAATGCAGACTCTGATTAAATGAGTCCGAAGTGAGGGCACCTGGGTGGCTTAGTTGGTTAAGCATCTACCTTTGGCTCAGGTCATGATCCTGGAATCCTGGGATTCAGTCCCATGTTGGGCTCCCTGCTCAGAGGGGAGTCTGCTACTTGGTCTGTCCCTCACCTTGCTCTCATGCTCAAATAAATAAATAAAATCTTAAAAAAAATAATAAGCAAGTCTGAAGTGAAAGACAAATTTTGTACTTTTAATAAGCACCCAGGTGATACTTGTACTACTGGACTAAGGATCATACTTTGAGTAGCAAGAGTTTAATAGACCCTGATCATTTCTTATAGTACAAAGACTCTTCTACCTGGAAATTTAAAAACTCCTTATTAAACAACTCTGGGTAGAAAGAAAGAACTAAATAAATGTAGAATTTAAGAAATGGTAATATATTGAAGATATTTCACATTATATGTAATAATAGCAAAAGTCAAAGAAAAAATCTTTACTTATTTTTTTAATTTTTATTTTCTTTAGACACAGAGAGTGAGACAGAGGGAAAGAGATAGGGGAGAGGGAGAAGGAGAGAATTTTAGGCAGGCTCCACACCCTGCACAGAGCCTGACACAGGGTTCAATCTCACAACCCTGAGATCATGACCTGAGCTGAAATCAAGAGTCAGACACTTAGTCGACTGAGGTGCCTAGATGCCCCAAATACCAATTTTAATAAAATAAGAAATAAAACTAAATTTACAAGGTTAAAACAAATTAAGGTAAAATAAGACAAAAAGAATACAGATCAGTGAATAAGTAAAAAACATAATTTAAAAAGAATAAATAAAAATTCTGGTTATTTAATACAATAAACACAGCAGAATAAACTAGCTGAGATAGGGACACTGAAGGACTCCATTAAAAATCTGCATTTTGCTCTTTTCCTGCTTCTGTTCTTGCTAGAAACTGCACCCCTACTTTACACATACAAGTAATGTATATCCTTCATTTTTTTTAAAGATTTTATTTATTTATTTATTTGACACAGAGAGAGAGATCACAAGTAGACAGAGAGGCAGGCAGAGAGAGAGGAGGAAGCAGGCTCTCTGCCGAGTAGAGAGCCCGATGTGGGCCTCGATCCCAGGACCCTGAGATCATGACCTGAGCCGAAGGCAGAGGCTTTAACCCACTGAGCCACCCAGGCACCCAATGTATATCCTTCTTGCAAGAGACAAAGAGGTAATGATTTCTTTGGAATCTTCCAGCACAATAGATAACATCTAAGGAACGACTATCATATGCATATTCCAGACCACTGACACTAGACATCTTGATGTTCAGACCACCTGACTCCAAAGAAATAAATGACTTATGAAAGACACCTGGACCTTTGTTCTTGTTCTGATTTCTGGTATCCTGAGAGGGTACACATTGCTGACCACCATCCTCAATAAAAACTCCAGACCCCAAGCAAAGACGAGACTTTTTCCTTTCTGAGTCTCTCAGGTGCTCTGTGTCTACACTATCTTAAGTAAACTCTGCTCTCACTCCCTCTGGGTTCATGTCTGACTTCTACCCTAAGTGTAGCTAAGGATTCTCTTAGTGGACTCTGTGGGACCCCCTCTGGGTCCTTGGGCTCAGCTTGCCTAATCATAGCTAATCTAATCAAGGATAAAAGGGATAGCCCAAATATATAAAAAAATGACAAGAGGAAATAAATAACCACTGATGCTGATTAAATAAAATGACTAGAGAACACTGCACAATTCTATGCACATAAATTAGAAAACCTAAATGAAACTGATATAGTACAATGCAGTACATTCTATCAAAACTGAACTCAGGAAACAACAAGTGTTGGAGAGGATGTGGAGAAAGGGGAACCCTCTTTCACTGTTGGTGGGAATGCAAGTTGGTACAGCCACTTTGGAAAACAGTGTGGAGATTCCTCAAAAAATTAAAAATAGAGCTACCCTGTGACCCTGCAATTGCACTACTGGGTATTTACCTCAAAGATACAGATGTAGTGAAAAGAAGGGCCATATGTACCCCAATGTTCATAGCAGCAATGTCCACAATTGCCAAACTGTGGAAAGAGCCAAGATGGCCTTCAACAGACAAATGAATAAAGAAGATGTGGTACATATATACAATGGAATATTACCCAGCCATCAGAAAGGATGAATACCCAACTTTTGTATAAACATGGACGGATCTGGAGGAGATTATGCTGAGTGAAATAAGTCAAGCAGAGAAATTCAATTACACATGCCTTCACTTACTTATGGAACATAAGGAATAAAATGGAGGACTCTAGGGGAAGAAAAGGAAAAGTGAATTGGGGTAAATCGGAAGGGGAGATGAACCATGAAAGACTGTAGACTCTGAGAAACAAACTGAGGGTTATGGAAGGGAGGGGGAGGGGGGATGTGTGAGCCTGGTGGTGGGTATTAAGGAGGGCACATATTGCATGGAGCACTGGGTGTGGTGCATAAACAATGAATCTTGGATCACTGGGGAAAAAAAAAACTGAACTCAGTAGAAAGCACGAGTCTGCACTAAAAAAAAAAAATGAAGTTAAGAATTACTCTTGATACTGAACTGGGCCCTTGGGCTCTCTAAACAATGGAAATTGGTAAGAGACCAAATAGGAGTTTAAGGCAAGGCTCTTTTGGGTTTATGCTAGCACACAAGGGAGGCAGCACAAAGTAAAGAATCCTCAGGCTGATTTCCCAAGGAGAGATCAGGGAGTGTTTTTTTGTTTTTGTTTTTTGTTTGTTTGTTTTTTTTTTTTTTTTTTTTTTTTTTTTTTTTTTTTTTTTTTTTTTTTTTTTTTTTTTTTTAAGAAACATAGGTAGTAAAAGGGTGATGTCTAAGCCTGGAGAAATGGGTATTTATTAGCACCTATGCACGTAAAGGTCATGCTTCCTCATGTGTTGCATGTCTAATTAACATGTTAGAGCTCCACCCCTGGGCATGATGTTTAGTGTAATAATGATGGGAAAACGTTGGTGAAAGTTCAGCACTGGGGTCCATCTTGGGGCAGACTGGTTTGGTGAGATCTTCACCAGTCTTTGTAATCCAGTCCCTCCTTTCTGTAAGGCTGGTCCTTTCAGTTAGCATGCTTCCCCCCACATTCCTGCAACATATGGTACTCAAGGGCATGGACTTTTAGCTATCCTGGAAGATAAACTACTCAAGGACAGTCTTGGCTACCAAGGAATGCTGGACTTGGTGGTTAGGGTTGAGAGGACCAGAGTCTAGTTCCTGCTCTCACTTCCACAAAACAAAAACAAAACAAAAAACCCACTAGATTCAGTTAATTTTATAGGAGACTAACAGAGAGAGAGAGAGAGAGAAAGAGAGAGAGAGAGAGAGATTGTAGAGAAAGAAAAACATTCATATTTTTCCTCACAAAGTATTACATTGATGGCTGTACCTGATAAAAGCTGCACAAAAAAGGGAAACTAAAGACTAAACTCCTTACAAGTATTGATAAAAAATTCTAATTAAATTATCACCAACACAGGGTTCTTATACTACACCATTTTTTCTGCTTTATTCCATTTCAGGCTACGGGTGATAGCTTTATCCAATAATTAGTTTCATGTAATGCTAGGTATTCTTCCATATTATACAGGGTATGACATTCTGAAAGGAGGAGAAAAATAGATGTTGAAAACACTTGCTTCTACATAGAATACATTTCCTTTATCATTATTGTCTCACCTTGGATCTTCACCCTTTTGGGAGTGGTTCTTCTTCCTCTTGGAACTCTTCTGTGTGGGACTGGGTGTGGTGACCTGAAAGCCACCCCTTGTTTGTGAGAATCCACTACTGTCACTGATGACTCTGCAGGAGCCAGGGTGAACCCCAGAGGAAAGCCGTCCATCTGTCCCCATGGGCACTGTTGCAGGTTAGCTGCCTCATCTCATGTTGGGGCTACTTGTGTTAGCACCCCTTTTGCCTCCTGCATTTCACCGCCCACCTGCTTTTCCTACCTATATTCCACATTGCTGTTTAGGTTTACATTCTGGTCTGTTCTCTGAATTATCCTGTAGACGATGGAGGACCCACAGGTTTTAGACTTTTCAGCACAGTTTTGGGGACTAGTTCTCTTGCAGGCATGAAGACTGGACCTTCCAATAGATGCTAAACCTAGTAAATTGAACTTAACATCATTAGGAATATGCTGGGTTGGGCTGGGAAAGGCATGAAGCACCCTTCCTCTTGTCAAAGGCAACAGAATGCCTTCACCATTCACATCACTGGGAAGTCTGTTTCTGATGAGGAATTGGGGAGTTGGAAGCATGTAACATTGTCTCTTGATTTTTTTGTATTTCCAGTATCTCTATATCCTTTGCCATTAAAAAAATAAAGGAGAGGGAAATTATAACTTATGCCTGTTGGCTTCTCTTTTTCTTTCTTTGTCTTATTCTCATTCCTGCCCCATGCTGATGCCTAGACAGAAGTCAAGGCCTTTAACACATGGCCCATTCACCCCTGTAGCCTCATTTATTGTCATTCTCTTTCAAGTATCCTGCACTCTAACTTCTCTGGTTTATTCTGTTTGGAGGATATTTTGTCTTTTTCTATTTTTGTGCTGAGGTCCATGCCCTTCCCCCAGTTTGAAAAGCTTGTTTTCCTTGGTCTACCTTTCCTATACTCTTTCCCTTCTCTGTTCAAGTAAGACTTTAAAACACAATGACATGGATATAATTAGCCACTGAAGCCCATCCCAAGACCGCAGGCAGAACTGAGGAACAGTGAAGTGGAATTTGAGAGATTAAGTGTACTATCAGTGTGAAGAATTCTACAACAAAGTAAAATGAATTATGACTACTAGAATTTGAATCCTGATTCTCTGGCTTAGAAGCTTCGTGACCTTCCATGCACTTCATGGAATGTAGATATGATGGCTTAGGGGTTTGTGAAAATGGAATGAGAGATCATCTTTGTAAGTCATTAGTAGGGCACTTGGCACAAAGCAGGCTTTTACAAATCTCACTCGTTGTGGGCCTTTTGTTTTCTTTTCAGGATTCACTCTATATTCTCTTAGGTATCCTCTGAGCACTTGAAAAAACAAAGACTCTTCATCCGCTAAGCATCTGCTTCCTTCTGTAATCTGGAAAGCCCCAGAGGCCAGAACACAGAGGTTGAAAAAACAAAAAACAAAAAACAAAGAACAAAAAACCCAGTCTCTGGAGGAGTTGCAGTATTTGGCTGCTGGCAGAGGCCAAGGGAATCTGGGGTGTCCAGGGGAAAAGCAGGATGTTAGAAAATCTAAAGGGGAAAAGAGGACTCCAGTGGGAGGTCTTTGAAAGTGATAACACTCCTCAATGTGACTCTAGGTTGTTCATCTTTGATTTTATGTGGCTCTTCCTGATCCTCCTGAAGGGTACTGAATAAATCCCCCTTCTTTTCAGTGTAAGAAACGTGGACACATCAGAGGAAGCTGAATAGAGAATACAACAGTAACGTGGGTAACTGACCTGGGGACCAGGTTTTGGGCTGATGGGAGTTTCAAGGCCGGGGTCAACCTAGAAAGGAGGATGTAAGTCTTCCATCACACTGCAAAGGGCTGGTCAGGTCTGGTGGGTAGTGCTGATATGAAGATCACCTCTTGGAAATGATGGGAGGATGGGGGGAGAAAGAGGGAACTGGGAACACTTTGCTCTGCTTCAAAACTGAGAAAGGAAGGAGTAAGTCCAACCTTTCGATAAGGGAGAGACAGTTTTCAGGATCCAAGGGGAGTTTTGTGAAAAGAAACTGAACAGTAGGACTGATTAGGAGCATGCTTATTTGGTTGTAGAGGGGAGACACAGGGTTATCATAAACACAAAGGCTCCATTCAAGTAAGTTATGCATTACTGCTTTTACCTTTAAGACAGTTGCTACTTGAACTGTGTATTTTCCACTCTTTAAATAGGAATGAAAAATCCCCACATATCTTCTTTTTTTTTTTTTTTTTTTAAAGATTTTATTTATTTATTTCACAGAGGGAGAGAGATCACAAGGAGGCAGAGAGGCAGGCAGAGAGAGAGAGGGGGAAGCAGGCTCCCCGCTGAGCAGGGAGCCCGATGCGGGCCTCGATCCCAGGACCCTGGGATCATGACCTGAGCCGAAAGCAGAGGCTTTAACCCACTGAGCCACCCAGGCGCCCATATCTTCTCATTTAGTGACTGAAGATGACTTGTGTAAACTTTCCTTTAGTGATTGGCCCTCCAGGTTTTCATGTAAATGTCTACAGGATTGAAGGAAGAGGCAGATTCTGGGCTGGAAATGCTTTAGGAGAACTTGACCAGAGCTTTCTGAACAGTATACCTCAACAATCAGGAAGCAACTGTGTCTGTATATTGCTCTGGGTAGTGGCTCTGTGGGCGTGTTCATGTGCTAACTTTATAAAAATGTATCAAGCTGTATACTTCAAACTGTGCAGTATTTTTTTTACAGCATGTATGTTATATTTCAAACAAAAAGTTAAACACTGCAGCAGACAGTGATGTTAAATGTTTTGGATAGGTCAAGTAAAATAAAAATTGAAATTACTGGATTGGTTACACATCATTGATGGGGACCACCATTGATCTTAGCAAGAATATTTTTAGTAGCAATAAGAAGTGAAATAAAAATGAAAAAAGACTAACCTCTGTTATCATTTGAAAAAACTTATATAAACCTCCAACCATGCTAATTAAGAAGAAAAAGATATGAGGACAATAAAACCCTCAAGGGAATGAAAGGTTATGACCAGTTAGAAGATGCCAGGAGATGCTGGAGAGAAGAGGGATGAGCAGGGTACCAGCTGGGACAACCCTCAGAAGAAAGGTGGGTGGGTATAGGGCAGTGTGACCCAGGGGAGGAGGAAGATCTTGGATCAGAGGTTAGTGGGGTGGTGGGGGGAGGGATTCTGGCTCCTCAGGTTCCTCTTCAGCTCTTTAAGTAATGATGGGTAACTGAGTTTGCGGCATCCAGAAAACACATGACAGTCTTAAGGATATGCTGAATTACTCCCCCCTCCTTTACTACCAGCCTACTTCAAAAAGCTCTACACTGTCTTCTTGTCTATCACTGAAGATGTCTCACCCAGTGGCTATACACAGCAAAGTTCTTTTAATCTGACTATGAGGCAGAGCTCAGTATTTCAATCTGTTCCATTATAAGGCATTTCTATGTTTATGGATTTTTGTTGCCGTTGTTGGTGATGGTTTGTCTGTTTAAATAAGGACCAGTTTGCAATCATCCCAGAAATTTGGATTTTTAGAAAACTTCTGAGGACTCCCATCAAGCCTGTTTTAGTACATGAATATGAAGTCAGTTAGTGTTAGGGGGTAAATGGAAGGAGAAAATATATGTTCCATGGTTAGGATTGGGAACCAGGTGTTGGTTAACAGGGAATATGTCTACTGCAGTCTGGGATCCTGGTGCCAGTCCTTTCCATTAATCTGACATACCCAATTACTTAGGGATATACCCCTGATGAGGAATTAAAAGGGAAATTGGGGATCATAAATATTTCTGACAGTTTTTTATCTCCTATGGAAAGCGGTAATATTGTTCTCTTACTTTTCTGAATCCATCAATCTATTTCTTTAAGGATGCTTTATTCATCTATTGTCAAGGCACTATACTGAGGACATGTTCAAAATGTGACATGTTCAATCTTAAGAAGTTCATTGTTTCATTCAGTCATTATTAAGTATCAGAAACTGAAGATACAAAGTTAGAAGAAAAACTCCTCTGTTTTCTCACTCATTCTATGGAAACCGTTTGCTATGAGAACACAGATCTTCTAATAGACTTGTGTACTACTGCTATCGGTCACACACTTGGTGTAAGGTCATGAGCAAGACACATATAGTTGACTGAATAAAATGAAGTCATAAGTAGTATATTAGGATTGTTAGTTTAGGTCCTTCAGAGGTTAACATGGGAGATTCCATGAAAGCTCAGAAAAAAGACCTAATTTAGCCTCAGCATGGGATGGGGAAGGAGGTAGAGAAGACTCCCCAAAGAGGTAAGCCAGGAGCTGATACTTGAACAATAAAAAGAAATTAGGAAGGCAAAGAATACTAAGGAAGAGGAAAGGTGGAACAGGATAAATTTGTCAGATGTCAGTTTTCTGATCCTGTAGTCCATGGAGTTGAAAATGCCACCCGGTGTCCCTAGCACTATATAGCTCGGAACAAGTCTTACAGGATTGCATCCATTTCTTACATCGTTTTATGTGTTAACAGGAAAGCAGTTTCATCTGTGATGCTGCGGGTACCCTATAACCACACGATGGAAACCTCTGCTACCTTCTTCCTTGTGGGTATCCCAGGTTTGCAGTCTTCACATCTTTGGCTAGGTATTTCACTGAGTGCCATGTATATCGTATCTCTGTTAGGAAACACACTCATAATGACTGTAATCTGGATGGATTTCACTCTACAAGAGCCCATGTACTGCTTTCTGTATGTTCTGGCTGCTGTGGACATTGTTATGGCCTCCTCTGTGGTACCCAAGATGGTGAGCATCTTCTTCTCAGGAGATGGCTCCATCAGCTTTAGTGCTTGTTTCACTCAGATGTATATTGTCCATGCAGCCACATCTGTGGAGACAGGGTTATTGCTGGCCATGGCTTTTGACCGCTATATAGCCATCTGTAAGCCCCTACACTATAAGAGAATTCTCACACCTCAACTGATGCTGGTAATGAGTGTGGCCATCACCATCAGAGCTGTCGTATTTATGACTCCACTGAGTTGGATGCTAAGTCATCTGCCTTTCTGTGGCTCCAATGTGGTTCTCCATTCCTACTGTGAGCACATAGCTGTATCCAAGTTGGCATGTGCTGACCCTAAGCCCAGTAGTCTCTACAATGTGATTGGTTCGTCCATTATTGTGGGTTCTGATGTTGCCTTCATTGCTGCCTCCTATCACCTGATTCTCCAGGCAGTATGTGGTCTCTCCTCCAAGAATGCTCAGCTGAAAGCATTAAGCACATGTGGCTCTCACATGGGGGTTATGGCTCTGTACTACCTACCTGGGATGGCATCCATCTATGTGGCCTGGCTAGGGAAGGATACAGTGCCCCTCCACACTCAAGTACTGTTAGCTGATTTGTATCTGGTCATCCCACCCACCTTAAACCCCATCATTTATGGCCTGAGGACCAAATAAATACGAAAGCAAACATGGAGCTTCATGATGAACATGATGCACTGCCTCTCTGACCACTCCAAACTGGGTTCATAAACACACATTCTGTTAAGATATTGAGAAATTAAAATGACTCAAGATCAAGCATTCAAAGACAGCTTAGAAATCTGTAGAGCTGGTTTGGTGTGCCTAGTACCATAAAGAGTTCTAAGATGAAGCTGTAAAGTGTATTCTTGTCTAACTTTCTAGCAAAAATATGTATGAAATTATTAATTTTCTGATACTTTTAATGATTTCAACCAACCAGTATCTGTATAAGTCCAGGCAGAGAACAGAGATTTGGGGTTTTTCTTTCTTTGGCTTCTGATCCTTATCTTCAACTGAGTATCAACTGA
Organism: Ailurus styani; assembly: GCA_002007465.1. Lineage (NCBI taxonomy): Eukaryota > Metazoa > Chordata > Mammalia > Carnivora > Ailuridae > Ailurus > Ailurus styani. The sequence continues at coordinate 211,170 of LNAC01001251.1, forward strand.
ACCAACTGTTTGGTCCTCCCACACCTGGCTGATTTTATCAGGATTATTAATTTGCTCATGTGATTATTATAGAAGCAACTGTTAATCTGTAACCCTGCCTTCTGGCCAGTGATGAATCCACTCAACCTGGGTCTACTTGGGTCATGTGCTTATACCTGGACCAGAGTCCTTTAGTCAAACTGAAGAGATATAAACTTGGGATCACTGACTATGGTTATTTTCTAAGACGTGAATTTGGAAAGAGAAACATGTTCCACAGCAAGATAAGCAGATTAGCAAGAAAAGATGAAGAAACGGGAGTCTCTGGTTCTCTGATTCCAATTCATTCTGGACACCCAGGGGCATTCCTGTTATTAAATTCTGTAAGATACCTCTATATCTTTTCAATCTATCCCTATTGTTAAGCTAGTCAGAGTCAGCGTACTAATCACCAGCTTTTTGCTTTGAAGCAACAGAAGCTAAGGCAATGTGAGTTTGATTGAGGACATCTCTCTCTTTGCTTCCTAGTCTGGTTCTGTATAACTTAATTGTAAGGCATAAAAGAAAGGGATAAAATGTAATATAGGTCTTTCTTCAACTGGCCACCACCATGGAAGTGTGCTCTGGGATGAGAAGGTTACAAGAAGACAGTATCAATAACAAAGCTGAAATGTCTCTATTCTTCTCCAGGTCACCTGACAAGTATTTGGCCTTTGTTTTTATTTTCCCCTTTCAGAAAATCTTAAACTGAATAACAAGCATATGTTAAAAGAGAAAGGTTTCAAATGTAAAAGATACATATATTTGACTCTGGTACATTTGAAAATCTTAATAAAAGATAACTTCCTAGTAGTGTTGATAATGTTATTATATCTGAGTCTTACTATTTCCTTGCTACTGATGGAGGATACAGTGTTAATTCAAAGAGGATAATAAAAGATTAAAGAAAATAATGAATAGAAACCACATAACACAACATCTGACATATTATCTGTACTTAAAAATACACCAAATAAATATCTAATTCCACACTTTTAAGGAGTAGTTCAAGGCATTATTGAAAGTGTATTCCCGTGTAGGTCAACACTCATGTGATAGCTATTCCAAACAGTCTGCTTAACAACTTGGCATCCATCTCTTTTGCTAGTATTAAAATTACTTACCTACCTAGAATGTATTCGATTTCTGAATACCAGTGAAGTAGGAATTAGCCACTATAAACCTGATAGTGATGCACTGAGTTCCCAAAGAGTATGAAAAAGAAACTCCTCCTTAACAGAAACACAAATCAACATCATGACGTGGTTAAGTGCATTTGATAAGATTTCTATTTTGGAAAGTCACACTGTTGTTTCCCTATAAGCAACCCAAAGAACTGACTATGTTCATCAAATACAAGATGTAGTAAAGAATCTGATGTAAAGCAACAAAAGCATAGTTCAGCCTGGCACTCAAAATAGAAATTTCTCCCCAGAATTTCCCTCAGAAGTTTGCTCTGCTTTGTGTTTCATTCACACTGGTATTCCCTAAAACTAGCTGGGACCCATTGTTAGCGCTCAGATATTGAACTACTTACTTCCAAAGTGAACTAGTTCCCTGCCATGGCTATCCCCAAACAGAAAATCCCATGCTTTTCCTGATAGATCAGATATGACACCTGCCCTCTCATATAATATATACCATTTAACTAGTGCCTGGGACCCACACAGAGTCTCAGTGTTTGGATCTTAAGAGATTAAAATTAATCCTGCTTAAAAAATTGGAGACTGGATTTCCTGTGGGGAGTCCAAGGATTTTCCCTGTTTCTCTGCAGGACTATCAATTTTCCCTTTTCATAGTCTTTCACCTCAAAGTTCAGGCATTGCATCCCTTGTTTCTCTGCTAGTAAAATAAGGATGGGCAAAGCTCATCCCTGCCTTCTATGTAATGAATGAGATCACCAAGATGGAGGAGATATCCTGGGCATTCCAGGGAGGGGTACAGACACTCTACCCTCTGCATGACCACCTGCTTCCTCCCTTTCTGGACCACTTTTGTGATCATCCACAGAATCATTTTTTTTAAAACAATTATAATTAAATACCATCTAGTTGCTCATGCCCCTATGAGACAAAAGCTTACTTTTGTTTTGATTCTAGGCATATGAATGAAAGTTCCCTCACTTAAATATTCACACACACACACACAGCTAGATTGGGCTACAAATAAGGTTCTTAGAAAGGAAGTACAAGCAACTATCTTAGAGAAAAGCATTTTCATATACTTAAGAACTTCAAGATTCTTGCCTGGTCTTAAAAATCAGACAATATGAAATAAACAATGTGTTTAACCTTGTACTACTCACAAGTAATCACAGAACCCAAAACTGCTTATAAATGGCAAAAAACAAAAACAAAAACAAAAACCCTCCCCAAAATAGCATGTTACCAATGAAGTCATTCCACTACTAAATTCACTCTAGGTTTAAATGATTTTATCACCTAATAATCCTTTTTCTAAGAGACTTCCAAATTAGTTCTAATAAAACCGTAGTGAAAGAATAACACTGGTTTGGTCCCTAGCCTCTTCTGCTAAGTGTCCATGGATATAACTGGAAGAACTTCTTAAAAATCAATTTTTCAAGTCTTTAAGCAATTCCCCAGGAAACCCCCTATACAAAGACATAGGGTCCCTTTAATGTAGGTCAGTTTGATCCTTTGCCAAGACAAGGTCTGTGACTTATCAGTTTATTCCTCTCCAGGCATAGAATGGAAACTTCTCCCCTTCTGCTAATGCTCGAGGAGTGACTTGGAAGCATAGCGGTAAGAATGAGTTTATTTCTCCATTTCAGCCTGTTTAACCTCTTCTGAATGTGAACAACCAATACAATTAAAGTATTCCTTACTATAGGAATTACTTTGCTTCTGCCTATATCTGACCTGGTAACTATTTTGCTGCCCAATCCTGACTCAAAAGTCAAGCTTCAACTTCAAGCTTCAACTACATCAGAAGTTGTGTTCCATGGCATCATGGCGACAACGTGTGAGGTACACATCAGAGCCCCTTGCAATAGGCTAGGCCAATGGTTTACATATGCTTGCCTTGCAATTTATCTCCAGGCACAAGCATTTCCACATCATACTCTTAAGCCCCCATAACGCATTCTTTTTGGCACATATGACTCTAAGGTCCACAGCCCAGATATACAGTTTTAATTCCCTTTCATTATAACGTATGGCTCCTAAGCTGGTTTTTTATGCCCGGTCCTTCTTCTTTCATAGATTTAGAGGAGAGAAAGGCAGAATATTATGTAGTTACCAGAGCCTTGAAAATTCCCTTGGTGGCAAAAAGATCCAAATTTTAGCCCAACTAGCTTGTGGGTGAACCTTCTTTCCAGTGTATCTGTTTTAAGTTCTTCTTTTTATTATTTCCATTCTCTACCCTGATGTCACAGTCCCCATTCCAATTCAAACACAAACACATACGATAGATGCACAACATATCACGGCGGCCCAGAGTCTGCTCCTGGCAAGGGCACCTTTCTGTCTAACTGGCTGAGACTATCGGGAGAGGCTCTATGGAACAAAGGCACTGCTCTACAGATGCTGGCTCTAAGAAGCGGGGCGGGAAGGCAACTGGAGGCGAAATCCATGGTTTGCCTTCCTCCATCCCTGAGAAAGGGACAAAAATATGGGACGGATCTGAGATCTTCACAAAAATCCTGTGAGGTAGGAGACTCTGCAATTACTATACCCATTCTTCCATTGAGGACACCTAAAACCCTTCAAACACTGGGATGTTTCAGACCCAACTGTAATGAATGACATGCAGACAGGTGACCCGAGAAGCAAGTTTGTCCATCTTGTTTCATTTGAATGTGGGAATACTTTATAAGCTTTACAATCCTTTTCCAAGGATTTGTGAGAAGTAACTTATTGCATTTAAGGCCATTTCCGTTTCCTTATCCATAAAGTGAACACAAGAACAAGGCTCACAGGTTTTCTGATCCTGACACTTGGAGAAAAGGGCAGGACCAGGACACAGGTCTCCTCTGAGTCTGAGACAGAGTGACTTTCCTGGCTTATGCTCAGAGAGGGGATGCACACTGGGGTGGCCTGGGCGATGCTGCAAGGCATTTCTCTAGTTAGGGAGTCAGAGAGTTGGGGTCAAATGTGGGCTGCTCAGTAGCAGCAAACCTCAGGCAAAGAATCCTCTACTGGTATCAGCACAGCAACCAGCTCTGGACATGAACAAGTATCTTTTGGCTTTTTGGCAAACCCTATGCAAAGAGTTTCCTGTAGGTTGGATCTAATTCATCATCCTCGCTGACTTAATCATAGCACCCACAGGGACTGGGAAAGAGGAGCATGAGCTATGGAAAGGACAGAGTCCTAACTCTCAAACCAACACGTTATCTTACAACTGCTCTGATCCTCGCCCTCTGCCCTGTCCTGCTTCCCTCATAGGGGTGCCATGCTTATTTGACTGAGCCTCAGCTTTTTTACATGAGTAGGTTAGTGAGAGACTTTGGCCCAATAGCAACAAGACTACTGGGTCAGGTGGAAGGCTCCCTGGATCCTAGACTCAGCTTAGTTCAAGGGGATCCTTGTTGGTGGCAGGGCCCTCCAAGACCCATGTGGGCCACAGGACACTTCAAAGCCTCTGGCTAGGATTGGTGGCCCTCTTAGTCCTCCCCGTCCAGGGAGCAGATGGCCAGAGGAGCAGTGTTGTTTGCTCCAATGCTGTAGCAAGGACTAAAGTAGGGCAGGAGACGCCCAGGGAAGGGATAGTGGGGTAAAGTGAAAATATGGGAGCCGTTGTCAGTCACATTGTAGAAAGAGATATCTTGGGCCTCATAATCCAGGAAGACCCCCACCCGGCGGGGAGGGACGGGCAAGGACAAGAGTGGGTATTCATCAGTGCCTGCTCGGTACTCACTTCCCTTCCGCAGCCTGATCACCCAGAATCCATAGTGGGGGGATAAATAGACCACCTCCTTCCGGTCTACATTTTCCTTACACACTCCCAAGCCCCATTCTGACCTGTCTCCCACTTCCACCTCCCAGTAGTGCCGGCCTGAGGAGATGCACTGGCTGCCCAGGACGATATTGTAGCGGTAAAATCTCTCAGGATTATCAGGCAGTTCCTGCTTGGTGTCTCCATAACGCACGCATTTTCTGTCCTCAGACACAATGAGGCGAGAATAAGCAGTGTCTGGATCCAGGCGCACATCGGCTGGGGAAAAAAGATCCTGGTTGGTGATGCTGACATGCAGCAGAGGGTGTGGGTGAGGTCTGATAAAACTCAGCCATGGGTTTCTCAGAGATGAGCAGGACTGGGGAGAGCTGGGGCATCCAGAAGCCACTGAACCATTTCCATTCTCTAGGAGGGATCCCTCCCACTGCCCACCATAACCTCTCCTAGCATTCATTACCTGCATACGTCTTCAAAATCTCCCTTAGCCCCAGCACACGGCAATCTGTCTTTAGCTCCAGGGAGACTGGCTCTGGCCTCTGCAGACTCCAACACTTGCTCCTGGCAGAGAACGGGTAAGCCTTGGGGCCAGAAGTCCTGCTCTGCCATATGGGCCCTTCCCTTACTATAGGAAAGATGGGCTTGGCCAGAGATAGTCAATGGGGTGCCCCTTCCCAGCAACACCAGGCAAAGCAGAGATATAAAGATTATGCGACTGAGCCTGAATGGTTTGTGGCACAGAGAGAACCCTGGCATCTGTGTGTTGGGGGAGGGGCAGATGTGCATTTAGCATTGGGACAGGAAGCAGTGTGCCACAAAGGAGGAAGGCCGACACAGGCTGGAGCACGACTGGAGACGTCTGCGGTCTTTGTTCCTTTCTTGGGCAATCCACCTGAGATTACACAGTTTATAACTTTGTCTGAAATTCTTACTGGTAACACATGAAATCAATTTGACTGAGCATGAAGGAAAAAGACCGATGAATAAAGCTTCTTTAGCAAATACAATGAAAGATGATGCTTATGCACCAGTAGCCACTCTTCTGTGGGTACTAGGTCTATGTTCCTTCCTCACTTCTGTCTCTGGCCCGGCTCCACTCTCCCCTACAGGGATGCTTAGGGGCTCCAAGGATGGGAACATACCTTTTTAGGACTTCCTGAATGCCCTAGAAGGAGGAAAAAAAAAAGCACCACATGAGTATGTGCTATTCCTCAGAGGGACCAGACAGCAATGAGCTCTGGGAGGTGGTTTCTTTGAGGGAAAAGGAAGTAGAGAGCAAGGCTGGACTTCTTGACTTCAGGCTGCACCTTGATTCCGAGGCCAGAGGGGAGGAACAGGTATTATGCCAGAGCTGCCTGAGTGCTGTCCCACCTACAAGGTGACAAGAGGCCATGCCAGGGGTAGAGCAGCAAGCACAGTGGAGGGGGCGGTATATGGGATCCACATCTGGTGGGCACAGTGCTGACAGGCCCCACTGAAGATCAGCTAATCCTCTCCTGGAGTCCCAAACCACCTTCAGCTCTCCTTCAGAGTGCCCAGAAAAACCCACCCCTCACCTGCAGCATCCAGCGGACAGGCCTCTGAGACCTCTCTTCCAGCTCTGTAATCATCCTCCACAGCACACGGCTCTGCTGGATGAGCTCATTGTGATGCTGCTCCAGTTTTTGCATGGTCTCCACCTCTTCCTGCTCTAGGCTGGCCAGAGCTGCAGCTGCTTCCACTTCCAGCCGCCGACCTGGTGGCTGTGTTTTCTTTAGTAATCGCCGGTATTTCTCGTACTCCCACATGATACTCTGTTTTCGGGTTTCCACCTGTATCTGGAGAGCCAGGCAGGACCAGAAATCAGCACTGATTCTGTACCTGTAAAAGTGTTCCCAGGACTGAGGGCACCAAAATGCGCGCATGCACACACACACACTCTGGAATGTGTGGATACCAACTGTGATTCAGACATTGCAGAAGCCAAGATAAAGCACACTGTTTTGCCTGCCTCTCTGTTCCCAGAGCTCCAGCACACGCTTCTGGGTCACTATCACCACTCCTACTGACCCTGATAGGGCCTGGGATATTATCTTAGTACAATATGCTCTAGGCTATTTTCTATTTTCAGAATAATATATTCCATTTTCAGAATAATGAGCAGAAGGATTATACTTAGGCCTCTAAGGCAGTGTAACTTAACTACACTGTGAGTTTTGCTCCTTACTGATATCACATCAATTCCCTATGCTTTATTAGACTGGCTGAATGTTACCTTCTGTGGATCAAACATTCTGGTCCTCAAATTTATTACAAGGATGATTTTCTAATATTTTAATAACTTTTAGTAAAAATGCTCTACCTGGGGAAAGTGAAACAGAAGCCGTGCTTTACTGAGCATTATATAAGTCTTACCACTGTGAACTAATGCATACCTGAGTCACACCATTTTCCTTTCTCACATACGTAGACATAAACCCGGAGGTTATTCCTTTATCACTATCAAGAAACTGGCATTGAGAGGGTACGTGGCCTGCCGAAGGTAGAGAATGTTGGTTGGAGAACCCCAGGCTCTCTGACTTCAATGCCACATTCTGCCTCACAGAGAGGAGGAAGAGGAAGTGACCACATGCCAACTCCCGGACAACACAATGACCATACAGTCTCCCTTCCCCAGGTGGCAACCTGCCTTCCAGTTGGCAGTTCGTTTCCTCTCACCAACTTCCAGCTTCCAGGCCTCATCTTGTTCTTTCCTCAGATGCTCCAGAGCCTCATGGAGTTTCCACTGAAAGAAGTAAAAACCTTGTGAAGACATGTCAGGCAGCCCAGGTTGACGACGAGGCTTCCCAGCATTGGCAGGTGATGGGAAAACAAGCATCCCTGGGTCAATGGGCCAAAATGAATGCATGAGGGGAGTGATTCCTGCCCACCTGACATACAGGGCAGTTTTCCAATCCACAATCATGTCAACTCCCACAGTTTCTAAGTTTCTGTAAAGTAGAAGAAAAGGTCCATTTCCAACCACGGATTCCTATCCATGCTCATTTTTGTCTGTATCTGCCTTGTTACCTCATAGTGTCTTAAAACCTTGTTATTCAAAGTGTGGTCCAAGTGGGTTAGCAGCAACCAAATACCAGACAGCCTGCTAGAAATGCAGAACCCCAGCCTCACCCCAGACCTACTGAATCAGAACCTGAATTTTAGCAAGATTCTCAGGTGGTTCACATGCAAATTAAAGGTAAGAAGCACTATCTTAGAATACTACAATAGCAGTATACTTTTGGAAACCATAAAGTGTCCTGATAAAAATATTAACCATTTACCAGGTGCCATATGTGGCTTCAGCACTAAACCTACATTTAGTACTCATGACCCCTTGAGTATTATCCCTATTTTATAGATAAGAAAACTGAGGCTTAGTGAGTAAACTACCCAAAGTCATTCAGCTAATAAATGGTTGGGCTGGGACTTAACCCAGCTCTCTAATTGCTATGCCTATATTTCACTGCCTCCCTATTTTAAAACTCAAAGTAAAATGAGTGAGTAAATACTTGTAATTTTTAAGAAATTATTCGTGCATAGGAAAACACCTAATTCAAGGGATTTGTTTTACATTCTTACCTTCTAATCTTAACTTTAAGAAAGAGAATTAAGACCAGTACTAGATCAATGGATCACGGAATCACTGGGATAATGAATCTGATAAAGATATGTTAGTATGAACATGTGAAAAAGAGCAAGAAGCTGGAAGCTGATGAAGGTAACAACAGAAAAGGAGTAGCAGGTGTGACAGAGATGGATTCCCCCCCCCCCCAAAAAAAAAGAAAAGGTAGGGAGAGGAGAAAGACCACTGGCTGAAGAGCAAACCCTGAGTCCTAGCCCTTGGTCTTCCTTTAACTAATTTAACCTAAAGTCAGAGGCACCTTATAATGCTAGATTAATCTCATTCAATCCTAAATGATTCAGCCACAATCCCTTCCAGCTCTAAAATCAATTATCATGGTCTCAAATTTCTAGGCCTCAGTTTTGTCGATAAAAGAGGGAGCTAAAGTGACTCTGCCAAGTGACTGTTGGTGGCAGGGAGGAGGAGACTGCAGGTTCTGCAGGGTTCGGCCTTGACTATCTCATGGCTGAACTCCTCCAAGGCACTCAGAACCCCAGCTAACCCAAATTGGTTTCCTTCAAATTCTCAGTATGGAAAGCATATTTGGATTAGGCATTAAGCCATGTTGGGATTAGGGAAGGGGTGTGGACATGGGAGGGAAGGAAATGCAAGGAGAGGTATGGATCAGGTCCCCAGGATCTGTGGGTGTGAGGAGCCAAAGGAATCAGCTCTCATTTAGTCTCTGGGGCTCCTGGTCAAGTCCTTGATCTGGAGATAGCCAAGAACAGGGCTGGGGAGAGACTGGGATGGCTGGCCTCCATCTCCTACCTTATATTCCCAGGTGACATCCTCCATGGGCATGACACTGTGGGCCTCATGCTCAGGGGACTGGGTGCAGGCCTCACACATGATCAGGCCATCCTCTTTGCAGAACATCTTTAGCTGTTCCCTGTGGAGCTCACACATGTCACCCTTCAGCCCCATTCCTGGATGCAGCCCCAGCAGACGAACTTTTTCTACAACACTGGCCAGCTGCCAATTGGGCCGCAGGTTCCTTGGCTGGACTGGAGCCCGGCAGAGGGGACAGGTGTAACCCCAGTTCTGGGATTCTCCTGGGACCTCCCACAGTCCAGAGAGACAGCCATGGCAGAAGCTGTGGCCACAGTCGATGCTCACGGGCTCCCTCAGGAAGGTCATGCAGATGGGACAGGCCACTTCTTCCACAATGGCTTCCACTAATGCCATGGGATCCATGGCTCCTTCTCACTCCCTCTTCAGACAGCCAGGCAGAAGTAGTCAAGGCTGAGAAGAAGAAAAAGAAGAAAAAAACAAGATAAAAATGTTCCTCTATTGAAGAGCAAAGGGATCAGCAAAAGGGAGAATTAGTGACTGGAAAAAACCAAAAAAACAAAAAAACTTCCTCCTTTGGATCCTTTATTAACCTTGGTTAACATAAGTGCTGGCCTTCCCAACTGAAGTTCTGACTGGGTCACATTATCCATACCACTGTGGAGACATCTGGGGATGCCTAAGTGAGTGGATATTGGGAGTTTCCAGTTTTCATTCATTTGGACATCTCTGACTCTCCTCTGAGTTTGCTCACCAGACCATTCCCATCCTACTTCAATCACACTCTCTCAATCAGTATTGTTTTTCTAAAGCTTGGGAAAGGTCCCACAAAATGTGTTTCAGTATCCAAAATAAGGCCAGAAATACCCCTAGCCTTGCTCTCCAGTATGTTTATATGTATATTTATATACTTCAAGGTGAAGAAAAGGTAATGTGCTGGAAGACCACTGCCTATATGCTCAGTTTGCTCTCTTGTGTTGCACACTTGGGTGTAAAGTATAAGGGAACCAGCAATGCTTTCTCCACACCCTCTAAACCCCTGCCCTTTTCTCTGGCACTAGCATCCATTAAGTTGTCAAGACACTCTCCTTAGCATTCAGTGATATGTTTAGAAGCAGAGATGAAATAACACCCATTGGAAGATAAAATCACAGCTCATCTGATGACAGTCAAACCCATATTGATGAAGTCACTACCCCAGCAACAACCTTGAGATTTTTGGCAGGGCCAGATGTGAAGATGGAACTTGAATGATCAATGGCAGGCTCTTGGCTCAGTAGACAATATTTGTTTACTTTCCTGGATTGTGTTATTGGCTAGAATCTATAAATGGAAGAACCCTGTTGGTCCTAGTCACAGATGTATCCTCCACACCTAAATGGTGCCTACCATGCTGCTATTGTTGAATAAATAAACCAGCCAGACATAGGAAATAGCTTCTAGACTGAAAATGTTTTTATAATTTGTTAGGTAATTGAGAGCATATTATACAATAAAAATAATAGCAAACACTTCTTAAGCACTTTCACTGTGTGCCAGGCAATATTCTGAGCCCTTTAAATAGATTAACTTAGTTTATTTCACAACCCTAAATGGAAACCATTATTCTATTGTTTTCATTTTACAGATGCTTGGTCCTGGGGTCCACCATTCTATCTTGGGCAGATTACTTAACCTCTCTAGCTTCAAGATAGAATAAAAATTCAAAAGAGAGAAATTGGGCGCCTGGGTGGCTCAGTTGGTTAAGTGTCTGCCTTTGGCTCAGGTCATCTCAGGGTCCTCAGGGATCAAGTCCTGCATTGGGCTCCCTGTTCAGCCGGGAGTCTGCTTATCCCTCTACACCCTCCTTCCTGCTTGAGCTCTCTCTCTTAATAAATAAGATCTTTTTTAAAAAGAAAGAGAGAGAAATCACTGTGATTTAGGGTGGTCCAGTAAGCTTCCTGCAGAAACTGGAATAGTACAGTTACAGGCCAGCAGCAGGCCATGCCTTCTCATTGGTCTCCCTGCCTCTTGACTTTCCACCTCCCACTCTCACTGAAAAACTGCGGGACCCACTATCCTAAAACCTAGTTCTGTGAAATCCCTGACCTACAGAGGGCCTCTCCTGGTTCCCCACCACCAGTCCAATAGGGAATCTCTCTCTCTCCAACTCTGAAACAGCAACTGTGCCCAGTTAAGCAGAGAGAGAAACTTCCACACTTTCTTGCAGACCCCAGGTCCATTTATTCTACACCACTTGGGTTCCTGCTGTTTACACAGCTTGAAATGACTTCTCCATGATCCTGGTCTTAACACCACTTGATACACACATGTTTATCAACTTACTTCCCACACTGGAAGCTTCACAAGGATAGGGATATTCTCTTACTTTGTTCACTACTATACCCCCAACATCAAGAAGAGTGCCTCAAACAGTTTTTGAATATGAAAGGATTAAGTGTAAACACTGAGGTCTGATAGTAGGTTGGAAGTGGAAGTATCAATCCTCATCTAATACCGTGGGGCACCAAGAGCTACCACTTGAAGGTGACACGAGACGTTGAGACCTATGATTTAAAGCCACAAAGATCAACAGGAGAATGCAAACAGAAATCAAAAATTCAGAAGATGGTGGCAGTAGAGAGGTGAGGTAAAGAAATATCAAAACGATAAATCAAGAAATGCGCCAAAAGCATATTTTAGATTTTGGAGTCCTAAAGATTCAAACATGAAAAAGTTCAAAGTAGTGGCCTATGCAAGAAGGACTTGGGGTAACGTAGCTACTATTGTTCTTCCATATAAAACTAGCTTTGATTAATTTTTTATCATACATGAATTACTTTGACAAAACTTTAATTATTAAACTTTTAATTGCTTCGACCTTGCCTTTACCAGGGTGGGGAGTCAGTCTGGGAAAGACATTTCAGGGCGGGGGACAGAGCCTGGAAAAGCCTGGGGAGGAGAGGCCAGAGTGGAGAGAGGGGCCAGGGAGGCGGTGACGCTGGGGAGGGGGTGGTTCTGGAGCAGAGGGGGAGGGTGACACGCCTGCCACGAGAAGGCGGCGCAGGGCCCGCGGACAGCGGATGGGTGGGGACAGAAGAAAGTGAGCCTGCAAGACTTCCGACCAGGCACGGCTGTCCACCCACCTCCCTCGTCGGCCGGGTGTAGCACCCCGCGGAGGAAACCCAATGTGGAGATGCCCGGTTGCCACCGCCTAGTGCTCTCGGTGGCACAAACGCCAGGTGAAGCCACCGCAGCACTTACCGCCGGCTGGAAGATGAAGGCCTCAAGGCGCCGGGCTCCTCCGCCTCTCCCGCAGGTCTCCCAGGCCCCGCCCACAGGCCCGGAGCCAACGAGCGGCGGACAGGGCCCGGGCGCCGGGATCGCACGCCAGCGGCGTCTTTGTCGGAACAGCCAATCACCGACAGGGATCCAGACAACTCTAGCCAATCGGAGATTGCCTCTCGGCGTGCCGGTGCTTTTTCTGTGCTACGTCGTTTTTTTCTAGTTCCCTCTCCCATTCCGAATCATTGAAACTGTGAAAGGGCTCAGGAGTTAGTCCCGCGGCAGGTGGAAGCGTGTTGGCTCCCAAATGAGGCCGGTCGAGCCCTGCATTAATAGATGCACTGCTGACTCTCGACCCAAGGGACACACTCACTCTCACGCTTCCGCTCTGGCTAGAGGCCCTGCAGAGCGAGCTTTGTTCCTTCCGGGTAATAGCATCAGACCTAATGCTGTTCATTGGCCAGCTTTCTGTGTTAGACTCAGCAGCCTGGGAGGTCAGTCGCGGCTGGGTCTCTGACCCAATTTAGCGCGGGGCTGGGCACTCGTATGCAGTTTCTTGTAAGATGAGCGACCTCTCCTGGCTCCAGGCTGCAGATACTGTTTTTTGTTTTTTCCAGATACCGTGGTGTTCTTAATGAGGAACCCCCCCCACCCCCCCCCNAGCCCTCCTGCGTTTTCCTGGCAAACTCTTGTCCTTTAATACTTAAGCAGGCAGCTCCTTACACTTTAAAGTTAGAAGGAGAGATGGGGATTAAAGAGTGCTCTTTTCTGATGAGCTTTCGGTCATGTATGGAAGGGTTGAATCACGATGTCCTAAAGTGATAACATTGTATGCTAACTAACTGGAAGTAAAACAAAAACTTAAAAAAAAAAAAAAGAAACAGATACTGAGATCTTGTAGAGTAGAAGTGGAATCCCTGGTCACAAACTGTCATTATTATTATTTTAATTTTAAATGATGAGTCCCCCTCCCTCACCCAAAGACATAGTCTCGGTCATGTGCACACACAAACTGCTACTTAAGGCAGTGATTTGGGTTTTCCTTTGCACTCACAGCACCTTGTCCTTTTCCTGATATTTAGGTGTTTACTGAATAGCAAATAAAGGCATATCCTCTGGACTTGGAAAATAACCAGGAGATGTTCCAGTTGAAGCCCAGTTCCAGATGGTATCATTGTTGGGACTCCTTGGATCCTCATGCCGATGTCAGGGCCCAGGCCACAGTTGAAACTCTGAAGAGTGAGGACCAGAAAATTTCTGAAACGAATGGGGCCATGAGCAAAAAAAGAAAAAAAAAGAGGTAACTGATGTCTTGGTTGGATCGCCTTACTCACCAGGATCTGGACAAATTGCTGCCATAACAGAAGAGTCAATGGGCTGAGTGAAACAAGCCACTTTAAATGTTTGTGGAGCATCAGCTTTTTGCGACATTTTGTACTGGGTGCTGGTATTATGAGTCATACAGTCTCTGTTCTTCAGGAGCTCAAGATCAAGTTGGTGGTACTTTGAAGCTTCTGTGAAGTTAAAATAGTTAATGGGGAGATCATTTTAATTTGTAACTTGTAATTGTCCATGACCGTGACTGACTCTCAAGGGCCCAGACAAAAGGGCACCTTAGGGTTGCTGGGGGAGAGGGCTCGTGTACACCAAGGGAAGGCTGGACAGAGAGCTTTTGAAGGCCTGTCAGCCCATCACCCCTGCAGAGAAGCTGTCCTTCCCAACCTCACTCAGGATGCCTTGTTTGCTGTGAAAGGCAGACATGTGTATGCAGGCGAGGTTCTGTTTTGGAGATATTCCCATGGCTATAACTGAAGATCACAACCCTCTGCCTGAATCCAGCACAGACCAGGACAGCAAGGTGAGTGGCTAGCTGTGAGAGGGTGTCTGTGCTATGGGTGAGGAATGTTACCATAAGTGAAGTAAAGACTGAGAACTGATTGGGGGGTGGGGAACACAGTGAGGACATTGAGGAAGTAGGGCTAAGGAAGGGCTAGGAAGCCAGTGCAAACCCTGGGGCCTCTCTAAGTATCATACAAACATAGGCTTGAACTTCAGAGGGTAGGAGAGAGCTGCCCATGGTAGTGGCATAGCAGTCAGACGAAAAACCTGTGAGGGGTGGATGCTAAGAGGAGTGAAGCTCAGACAATGGTTAGTTGCCCCAGTCACCTAAAAAGTCTCTTTCTGGAACTTTTATAATAGAATAAGGCTGCCTGTTCTTCCAGTATTTTAGATTATCTTTAGTTTCCAGAAAGAAAGCCTGACACTTCCTCAGAGTCCAAATAGGGGAAGTTAGGGTCTCCCTCCCCTATCCACTCAATGTTAGCCCAAGCTAAAAGAGAAGAAATCCCAGCTCAGAGCAGAAAAGCTGCAGACCTTTGTTAATACTCTCACTTAGGTAGGGGAAGAGAGCCTAGAAGCTAAAACCTAGAATTCTGTCTAGAGGACATGTAGAGCCTTTTTGGAAGTGCTCCTACGTCATTGGAGGCCTGTGAAAGTGACTGGAGAGTCACTGAGAGTGTATATTAGTTATCCTAAGAGACTGAGAACAGGGAGTAGAGAGAAGGGAGCAACTCTAGAGGCAAAGAAAAGGAGCAATAGTAGGAAGAAGACCTACTTCAGTGTGAGAATATAGCAGTATATTTGTGTGTGTGAGATGTATACAGTATATATAAACAGCAAGGTGTCTGGATGGTTGGCTGAAGAACGAGCCAAATACTGTTCTTGGTTTTGATATCAGTGTTACTTTGGGAAAAAAAAAAAATGAAGAAATAGCTTTACAGTTCATTGTATGGGTATCTATTTAGATTTTTTTCAACTTTTAATTTGTTTTAGTAAGTTATTATCCTCATAATGTCAATGTTTCCATAATTTATGAGCGAGTAATTATACAAAGTTGTGATATTTTGGTTTATAATAAGAAATACATATTTGGCCTTCTTTCCTATGTTTGGCAGAGAGCTCCTGAAACCCTGGGAATTTCCTATGTGGTGAGAGCCACAAAAGTGTCTTTTGTTATGTTAATGAGATGACTTTTGGACCTCAGCAAAGGGTGGGGGTTTATAGCCAGGAGAACCCATGTTGTGATTAGAGGGTTGTAACTTTCAGTCATACCCTCCCCACTACCTCTGATATCCAGGGGAGGAGAAGGGGGTTGGAGGTTGAATCAGTCACCAGTGGCCAATGATTTGATCAGTCGTGCCTACATAATGAAGCCTCCCTAAAAACCCAAGAGGACAGGGTTGGGAGAGCTTCTGGATTGGTAACTTCGGGGAGGTGCTGGGAGAGTGGCATACCTAGAGAGGTCATGGGAGCTCTGCACCCCTTCCTGACCTTGCCCTCTGCCTCTCTTTCATATGGCTGTTCCTGAGTTAGATGCTTTCATAATAAACCAGTAATCTAGTAAGTACGATGTTTCCCTTAGTTTTGTGAGCTGCTCTAACAAATAGAACCCAAAGAGGAACCTGTGGTTTATAGCCAGTAGGTAGAGGTACAGATAACAACCTGTGTGTGTGTGTGTGTGTGTGTGTGGTAGGGGGTGGGGAGGCAGTCTTGTAGGACTGAAACCTTAACCTGTGGATCCGATGCTATTTTCAGGTAAACAGTGTCAGAATTGAGTTGAATTCTTACCGTGCTCATGTCTGCGAATTGCTTGTTCCTGTGGGGAAAACGATCCCCAGTCCTTTATAGGTTGAAATTGGGTTGAGCAACTTAAATGAAAAGTATTATCTTAACTTTTATTTTTCTCCATGTCTGGGCTTTTTCTTGATTATGATCTTTTTTTTTTAATGATCTCTAATATTATGTGCGTACCACTACTTCCCCCCCACCCCAAGAGACTTAGCTTTATTGCCAAAGGTCTAATTTATTGTCCATTCAAGGAACCTGTTAATTGGTGGTTATTTTAACCTTTTTTTTTTCTGATTTCATCCTTACTGTCTTTTCCTTTATTTTACTTTTGCTCATTCTCTCCCCCTCCTCCCCTTGCTTCTTGTGTTAGTTTTTAGTTTATTTATTGGGGAGTGTGAAGTTTTCTCTAAATTTATGTCAGACTATATTTCATACATTTTAATGGCATATTCATTGTCATTAAATAAACGGTAACTATAATTTTGAGTTTAGTTTTCTCCAGAAATCGCTGAATTAGGTTTTGTTTTTTTTAATTGAGTATAGTCGACACACAATGTTACATTGGTTTCAGGTGTAAAACACAGTGATTTAACAAGTCTATATGTTATGCTATGGTCACCACAAGTGAAGTTTTTTTTTTTTAAGATTTTATTTATTTATTTGACAGAGAGAGACTCAGTGAGAGAGGGAACACAAGCAGGGGGAGTGGGAGAGGAAGAAGCAGGCTTCTTGCTGAACAGGGAGCCCGATGCGGGGCTCCATTCCAGGACCCCGGGATTATGACCCCAGCTGAAGGCAAAAGCTTAATGACTGAGCCACCCAGGTGCCCCACAAGTGAAGTTTTAAATATACAAGGGTACAGCTGACCCTTGAACAACACAGGTTTGAACTGTGCAGGTCACTTATACACAGATTTAGTAGAGTACAGTACGGTAAATGTATTTTCTTTTCCTTATGATTTACTTAGTAACATTTCTTTTCTCTAGGTTACTTTATTGTAAGAATGCAGTATGTAATACATGTAACATAGAAAAACGTGTTAATTGACAATTTATGTTATCCGCAAGGCTTCTGACTAACAGGAGGGTGTTAGTAGTTAAATTAGCAGGGAGTCAAAAGCTAAATGTGGATTTTTGACTGTACAGGGTATGTGTGGGGTGGCTAGTGCCCTTAACCCCCATATTATTCAAGTGGCAACTGTAAATTTATTTTAGACTTGCTATTATTTTATGACCCCATTGCATAAATATTTATTTTTAAAGTGTCCTTACAACCTTGCTTAGGGAAAATATTTTGTGGCCAACTGTATAATTATTGTATTATTCAGTAGGTGATGGAAAAGAAGGCATATTTCTACAGTAGAAAAGATTAAATTGATATAGTTTCTTTATCAGAGTGTGATAGAGTTTAGAGGTATTTGGCCAAACTCATTGCCTTCGACGTGGATAGCAGAAGACTGAGTCAGGATCCAGCCAGCGAAAATGTTGACTAGTAATAAGAGTTTAAAGTTCCAGGAACGTATTTTAATCAGTAAAAGGACTTATTAAGGAATATTAGGGAGCTCATGTATGTTGCAGGCAGGAACATCATCAAATTACTCTGTAAGTTGACTCTGGTAGAGATACCACTACAACCTCCATTGTGCATGGTTAACTCAGGTCTTACTCTCAGACATGGGCACTAGAAGGTGTCATAGTGATGACAGCTTCAAGTGAAGTTAATCTGAGGGGAAGCAAACAGAAAATTGTGGAGGTTTTGGTGGTGTGCAACAGAGGAACATGGCTCAAGAAGCTAATCACAACCAAGTGCCTAGGCTTTGTCCTGCTGGCTGTGGATTTTATGAAAACCCTTGTACAAATGGCATGTGTTCAGTATGCTATAAAGAACATCTTCAAAAGCAGAATAGCACTAACGGTAGAATAAGCCCACCTGCTGCTTCTGTCAGTAGTCTGTCTGAATCTTTACCCATCCAGTACACAGACGGCAGACACATAGAGTCCCTGACACTCAGTCACTGCCAGACTCTACGTCTGCATCTGTGCAGCCAAGCCCTGTATCAAATCAATCACTTTTATCAGAATCTGTAGCATCTTCCCAAGTGGACGGTATATCTGTGGACAAAGCAGTCCCTGAAACGGAAGACCTGCAAGCATCAGTGTCCGATATGGCACAGCGGACACCTGAAGAGCAAAGGAAGGCTCTTGAAAAACCAAAACAAAAAAAGAATTGCTGTTTCATGTGTAGGAAGAAAGTGGGACTTCCTGGGTTTGAATGCCAGTGTGGAAATGTTTACTGTGGTGTACACCGTTACCCCGATGTACACAATTGCTCTTACAAAGCTGATGCTGCTGAGAAACTACATCCAGTAGTCATTTGTGAAAATATCCAGAAGATTTGAACTCCTGCTAAATACAAAATCCTTTGACCATGTGCAAACTAAAAATTGACTTGAGGTTTTTCTCCCCTGGTCATTAGGAATGTAGGGCAATGTATCTTGCATAGATGTTTTAATTGTGCATGTCCTCAGAAGAATAGATTTTTGTTTTTGTTTTGAAAATGACTCTAAACATTTATTTCTACTGCAGTTTCTGTGGCTGAAAAGACTTGAGTAAACTTTACAAGTATTATCCTTCTAAGATCATTTTAATTTTAGTTGAGTGCAGAGGACTTTTATAAGAAACGTGGAGAAATTTTGGAGGACTGTGATTTTTCCAGTATTAAACATGCACGCATTGATCTTGATGTTTATTTTGTCATTGTGTGTGTACATAGCTTTTCTCTGCAGCACAATCTCTGTCGATGGTGCCCCTTCAGGGCACAACTAGTTACCAGTTACTGAATATATCTTCATCCTTATGGCTGCTTTTAGGTTTTCATTAACAAAGGTTCTACCTATGCCTGTTAGCCATTTGTAAGTCTTCTTTGGAGAAGTGTCTGTTCATGTTTTCTGCCCATCTTTTGACTTGATTATTTGTTTTTTTGGGTGTTGAGTATGAGAAGTTCTTTATAGATCTTGGATATCAGCCCTTTATCTGTAAAATTACTCAGCCATCAGAAAGGATGAATACCCAGCTTTTGCATTAACATAGATGGGCCTGGAGGAGATAATGCTAAGCAAAATAAGTCAAGCAGAGAAAGGCAATTATCATATGGTTTCACTTATTAGAGGAATGTAAGGAATAGCATGGAGGACCTTAGGAGAAGGAAGGGAAAAAAATGAAGAGAGGGAGATCAGAGGGGGAAACAAACTGAGTTTTAGAGAGGAGTTTTTAGAGGGGTGGGGGGATGGGTGAGCCTGGTATTAAGGAGGCCACGTATTGCATGGAGCACTGGGTGTTAAGACAAACAATGAATCATGGAATACTACGTCAAAAACTAATGATATACTGTATGGTGACTAACATAACATAATAATAAAAAAAACACCCAAAGGTTCTACATATGTTAGCATGTGGTTTCTTTGTACCCAGTATTTATCTTTTGTCACAGGAGAGTGTGTGCTGATAAATTCTAAGTCTGTGTGTTTTTAAATTTTTTTGAGTGAGGAAAGGAAAAGCTGTATGCATTTCATTGCCAACTGCAGGTTTTTTTCAGATTATGTTCATCGGTCTGTGTGTGTACAGTACGAAGGATGATCTGAAGTAATTGTGCTGTATTTATGTTTATCCACCAGTCTTTCATTAGATAAAAAGGAAAACCATAAAAAAAGAAGCTGTCACTATAATGTCTACCTCTGCTTTCTCTAGAAGATGTATTCTTCTATTAATGATATTCACCAGCACAATTCAATGTAGCATCTACTTTTTTATGTTCTTAGCTTCCGAGTCTGTTTCTTGCAGGTTTACATGATTGACAGCACTTAGATCATATGCTTTCACCCATGGTAGTAAATTGGATTATTGTTCCCATTGATTTTCTTGTAAGGGCGATGTCCAACCCCAGCCATGGGCTTATGACTCAGACTGCCTCCATAACGCTGGAGACTACTTCCCCAGGCCATTATCAGACTTGGCTATGTAACTGTCTTGGATCATTGGAATAGGAGCTGAGGACGTGTTTCATTTTCCTACAGAAGATTTATGAGACATGCTTGCACCATCTTCCTTCTGCCACAGTGAAGACAGGTCCCAAAGGGGAGCTCCTCCTTCAGCTAGGGTCCTGGATGAGAAGACCTGTGGATCTGAGTCCCGACAGTCTACCTGCAGCCAAGGACATGACAGATGGATGAAAAAATGTTTGTTGTAAGCCCCTGTGATTTTGGAGTTTTTACTATGATAGAAAAATTGATTAATTAGCCAGGAAGTTGAGTTTATGGCTTCCATCTTGGAGGGATACAGAATCATAAGGAGGGAAATTCCTCAAACAGGAAGACCAGTCCAAATGCTGAGTGGCTACAGTGAATGACAAATATCCACCACATGTACCAACTCTATATTCATAAAATTTAGAAAACACACATAAGTTCTCAGAACAAAATGTGGCCATCACATTGTATAATAGTGTTTCCCTAGTGAAAATGAAGTTCAAATGCACGTTGCCATCACAGACCATAGTCCTTACAGAGTAATATAATGTTATCTATGGAGGAGGCAGAAAGGAAAAACAAAGGATTGATGATTTCAAGTTTTTGAAATTGTTTTCTTTGTCAATCAGTGCCCATTGTCTACAGCCAGACTCAGGAGTTTCTCAAATTAAGAAATTAGAGGAGTGATGCTATGATTCCCATACAACATGAGGGGGGAAAAAACCAAAAAACCAACAACTTACTTAAACAACCTTCTTTTGAGAATGGTTTATGAAAATCTTCTCTTTTCTCAATTTAGAAATTTTCAATGTCCCATTCTTCCCTTAAGTATTATTATGTGTATTATAAAACCTCTACATTTTCCTATCTTCTCTTAGTCCCCATACTTTCCAAGCATCCCAACTGCAGCTTTTTCTGAGGATACAATATCTACTTTCTTTTGAGCAGGATATATGACATGCAATAAAAAAAATTTCAATTGAAGGTTAGGACTCAGCATTTTTTAGAATCCTTATTAACTGCTTTTTTCTTATTTCTCTGTATCTTTTTTCTCTTTTCTAGTTTTTTTTAAATTTAATTTTATTTTTTCAGTGTTCCAAGATTGTTTATGTACCACACCACTCTGTATCTACTGTAGGATTACAAGGACTCCAGCTCTCACCAAAGTGGCTAATGTGCTGCTGGACTTCCTTAGATCTGTGAATCTGGCTTTCTTGTGTGGTTTCCCATTACTGTTTATATTCATGTACTAGAAAAATCATGATCAGCTCATTCCTGAGCCAGAGCTGCTGTTTTCTTCCAGAGCTTAGGCCTTCAGGGACCCAGAGTGGCCTATCCTGGTCTAGCTATGTATTCCTATATTCTTACTTCTTCTCATTGAGCTTTTACATTTTCCAGAACATCTGCAAATGTTGTTACCTCTTCCTGGTTAGTAAGATATGACTCTAACTTCCTTTACTGTTGCATTTCCCCCACTTTTTTCCTGTCAGTTCAAGCAGGTTCAGCATTTTAAAAAAACTTCTAACATTAACTCTGTATTTTCTCTACCACTTGTAGAAGCAGCACATTTACTGGATCAGAATGTTTCCCAGAGTTCCCTCACTTGCTTTTTCAACTCAACACCTAAGGAGGATCCTCTCTTCCTTCAATTTATGACACACCCTTACTTTGTCTATTATCACCTCTAAAGTTCACAGGTATCCCTCTGTCTCATCATTAATATATACTGTCTTTATTTTACCTACTAAGATGAGCATGCAACTGCCACTGTTGTTTCTATGCCAATCTGATTAACAAAGCAATGACATTCTTGTTATAAATTTACTTTAATTATTTATTGGCCTGGGGATTTATGATGATTTTATTCACACCTCTTGACCCCCAGCAATTCAAAATGAGGTTGCTTCTTATCTGCTTATTAATGACATTTATTATTCTTGGAACCAAATTCCAGGTCTCTGAAATCAATAGCTTTGATCAGGGTTTAACTAATAAATGAACCAAATATAATTTTTGATACATAGTCAATGCCCAGAGACAGATTTTGGATAAGATACATAGTTCCTTAGAAGTTAGTCCTACCTCAGTCTTGGATATAGCTTAAAGAAGAAAACACCCAAAATTTGGGGAATTGTATATAATGCTATTTATTAATTCACAATAGTAACATCCTAGAGACTAAAATCTCTACTGACTTTGGGGTTAATTCGCCCTTTGCCTACTTAGCATTACTCCATTCCTACCATTTGATATAATGGAAAAGTGTCCTGCCTTCCAAGGTGATTCCCTGGCTCCACAACCCTGCATTCAGGAGGATTTTGAGAAGATGGCAACTTAACTTCGATTTCTGCTTTCTAGTTTTGTGCCCAAAAATTCAACTCAGAGGATAATATTTATCAAGAACATACAATTCTGTCACATAAAAGAGAGCAAAATTCATTCTCAAATTTGGGAATCCTATAAATCTGTTGAGAATAAGATAGAGGGAAAGCTGCCATGAAACCATGCAGGGATACCCTCACTTCAGAGCTTCCAGTATTTGGCAGCTGTGAAAAGAGCTCTGCCTCATGTCTCCGTGATCTTAGAGTATGGGTGGCCAGCTCACCTGAGCTATTCCTCATAATCGTCTTAGGAAGAAGCCCAGTCTACATTCACTGAAAAGGCAGAACACTATGAGAATGTACATCAGCTAAGAAGAGTGATTTGTCAAACCATCATTCATAACCAGGAATAGGTAAGAGGAAGCTAGTAATGTGGAAAAATATCAGTTTGATAAAAAGAGAACAGACGTGAGAAATCAAACCAGATGGCCCCATAAAAAACAGGGAAGAAGTGAGAGAAACTTATAAGATGAAAGCATAACATTAACGAGAGCTGAGAAAATCCTGTTGTCTTAAGACAAGGAGATGACTACAGAGGAAAAGCAATGTGCGAACAATAGCAAATTATTAGAAATCGTAAGCTTACTGTGCAAATTTTGTGGGGGAAGGTTTTGTTGTTTTGAACCAAGAGGGAGAAGAGAAGAGATAGGAACATTTTCTAGAATCTCTAAAACTCTGAGGTGTAAATTATAAAGAGAGAGTGAGAGAGAAACTGAATAGAAACAGAGTAGCCATTGTCTTTTTGCACAGTGTTCTGGGAAAAACTCTCAAATTCATCATGCATAGTTCTTTGTTTTTCAGCAAATATATAGACTTGGGAAAGAAAAGAGACATGAAGGGCAAATATAGGCATTCCAGAAGGAAGGAAAGGCAAAGGTGGAGATGGAGTGAAATCAATAATCAGGGAAATAACTAGGAAAAAATTTCTGTAAAGATCCAAGTCTTAAGATGCTTGCTCATTCATAAAATAGAAGATCCATACCTAGATAATTTCAGATAAAATTTCTGAACTCTAAGAAAGAAGACTATTTGGCATACATTTAGACAGATAAACTACAAAGTAATGCTAAATCTTAGTGGGTAGTGTGTGGAGCTCCACAAAAGCATTTATTTGTTCTGTTCACTGATGCATTTACATCAATTAGAAGAGTGCCTGTCATATACAAATAAATGTCCATGAATGAATTAGCTGACATTAAGAAATCAATATTCACCTGAGGTCATGAAAATATTCTTTTATATTACCTTGGAAAGTTTAATTGCTTTGCCTTTTATAGTTCTACTTATAATCTATGAAGGATTGATTCTTGTGAGTGGTATGAGTTTAGGGTTCAAATTTTATTTTTCCATTCATTGCTGGATATTCAGCAGTTCCAGTATCATTTATTAAAAATATCCTTTCCTCATTGCTCTGTTGTGGTACCATTGCTATATAACAACTGGTCGTTGGGGTGCCTCTGTGGCACAGTTGGTTAAGTGCCTGACTCTCGGTTTCGGCTCAGGTCATGATCTCAGGGTCCTGCGATTGAGCCCCGTGTTGGGCTCTGCACTCAGTGTGGAGTCGGTTCGAAATTCTCCCTCTCTCTCTCTGCCCCTCTCGCTTTTGCGCTTTTGTGCACACTCTCTCAAATAAATAAATAAATCTTAAAAAACAAAACCAGAAAAACCCAATTGGCCTTAACTGAGTAGATGTGCTTCTGGGCTTTTATTTCTGTTCATTGGCCCCATTGTCTACCCTGCACCAATATGACGCTGTCATAATTACTGTAGCTTTATAATAAGTCTTGATATTTGATATATCAAGTTTTCTCATGTTGGTTCTGTTCTTCAAGAGTGTTGTGGCTATTTTCAGCCATTTGTATTTTGCTATAAATTTTTAATTAAGCTTATCAAGTTCTACAAAATGAGCTGTTAGGGTATTATTAAGTTGCTTTGAATCTATAGAAAACGTTTGGGGAGATAATTAAATTTCTCACATTATTGAATTTTCCTATAAAAGAACATAGTTTTTTTCTTCTGTTTATTCCTCAGTTTCTCTTAAAGATGCCTTCTGGTTTTCTATATAGAAGGTCCTCTGTATCCTCTGTTAGATTTACTCTTAGATATGTGATTTTTCTATGCCGTTGTAAATGTTTTAAAAAAATCATGTGTATTTTATAAAGAAATACAGTGGAATTTTGTACATCGACCTTGTATTTAGCAACCTTTATATGTTTACTTATTAATTCAAATTATAGTATTCAGCAAACTTTGTATATTTTCTTACTAATTTAAATTACTTATCAATGGATTCTTTTGGATTTTTATACATATAAAATCATTAACCCACAAATAATGATTAATTTGTTTTCTAAATCTCATAGCATACATTTCTTTTTCTTGCCTTTTTACAGGTTGTTAACACAAGAAATCATTTTTATCTTCAGGTAAAACCATGTTCTCCTTTCCTGGTGGGTGTTTGTGGCTTTGTATTGATTGACACATCCATCAGTATCTTCTAACAAAAGACAATGGTATTATTCATCTACAAATGGAATTTGGATACCCTTGGAAATAGGAGAACATTTTCTTTTTTTTTTTTTAAGATTTTATGTATTTATTAGAGAGGGAGGGAGAGAGATAGTGTGTACCCACGTGCACAAGCAGGGGGAGTGGGAGAGGGAGAAGCAGGTTCCCCACAGAGCAGGGAGCCTGATGTGGGGTTCGATCCCCGCACTCCAGGATCATGACCTGAGCCAAAGGCAGATGCTCTACTGACTGAGCCAATCAGATGGCCCAAGAGAACATTTTCTTACAGGAGAGATTTCCTTGTAGAAGCAGCACCTAAAATGGAATGGTACTACTGGCTAACAGAGTCATTTCGTGACAGGCAACAGAAAACATACATTAGGGGCATAGACTAGTTATCAGAGATAATGAGCTTAGCTGGAGGCGTTGAGTTTGAGGTGCTTGAGGAACACCAAAATGGTGATTTCCAATAGACGGTTACCATGTCTGTAGTTCAGAATATTAGTCTGGTCTGTTTTGGTAAAGAAGCTATGAGGACTGTAAGATTTCTATATAGAGGCTGAAAGGTCATAGCCTTGAAGATCTCCCCAGGAATGTTAAGAGCAGGGAGCTTCCCTACTAAGTTCATATACTTGTGTTCAATTTCTTGTAGCTCAAATACGCATTTTAAAACGCCTTAGAACAATCAATATTTGACATAGTTCCTATTTCACTCCTTCTGTTCACATGCAAACTTTTTTTTAAAAAAGATTTTATTTATTTATTTGACCAAGAGAGAGAAATCACAAGTAGGCAGAGAGGCAGGCAGAGGGAGAGGGGGAAGAGGGCTCCCTGCTGAGCAGAGAGCCCAATTCGGGGCTCGATCCCAGGACCCTGAGATCATGACCTGAGCCGAAGGCAGAGGCTTAACCCACTGAGCCACCCAGGTGCCCTTCCATTGCAAACTTACTCAAAGAGTTGTCTACATCCACTTTCTCCCTTTCTTCCCAACCCACTGACTCCTCACTTGCTGCATTCAAGATTCTTTTCCCACAAGACTCTCAAGGTAACACTGATCTTTTATTTTCAGTCCCAATAGTGCTTGATCTCTCAGCAGCCTTTTGTACTACTGTCCACTCTTCCTTCCCAATGTATTTTCTTCCTCTGGCTGTTGTAGCACTATCTCAACGGAATTTCCTATTTCTTTGTTTCTTCCAGTTGTTTTGAGTAATAATAATGAACACAGACATTCCCTGGAAAATTGCTAATAATCTCATTTTATTTTTCACATCAAACTGGGGCTAAGGGTGGTCATACCATGAGCAAGTGGTTGGATTCCAATTTGGACACGTCTGTTTCCCCACAGAGACCCACATTTAAATAACCTCTGTACACTGTCCCATTTCTGGTGTGACAGGTGAGCTATGATTAATGGCTCAAGGAAGAAAGAGTTGGCTTGAGAAAGAAAGAGAGCAAAGGGGCAGTGTACTGCAATGGAAGGAGTTCAAATTCAAGGCCACTGAGTTAGGTCCTTGGTCATTGAAGAGTCATCCTCAGAGCTATGGCCCTGACAGCCATGAGGCTGCAACTTTCCAGCCTGACCACAAGGGGGCAGCATCAAGAAGCAGCAGGCTGTTAACTGAGCACAGTCTGGATCCCCTTGGATAGCACGTTTGGGAGTGTGAGCTGAAGTATCCTTGGCTGTTCACTTTCTAGTACACACCCACACCTCCATTCAGTGGCCCCTTTTCTTCCAGCTCAGGTCATCCCTCTTCTCTCCACCCGATGGCACTCGCCTTCCCTCTAGTCTTCTGAGCCTTAGAATTGTAACAGCACAGCCACTTTGGGTAGGAGTCAGGGCTTTGGTTTTCTTGGGTGCCTGAGTGGAGTGTGGCTCCCAGGGAACTGGGGCTAATTTACTCTTCGTCATCCCTCACACTCCCTAGGGTCCGGAAGAAGCTATAAACTCGCTGAGGCTTTGGGAGGAGGCTCTGTTGAGTGAGCCAGGCTCAGCCTGGGGAGGGGAGGGGAGGCTTGGCTTGGCAGGGAGTCTTGGCCAGAGATCCAGCCCAGAAGCATTGCAGGAGGAAACCTGTCCTCTGCTCTGCGCTCTTGGTTTCTTGGAGAAGTCTGTCTGCGAGTGCACTTCCCAGATTACAGCGCCTGGGATCCCAGACCTTGTTCATCAATCAGCCAAAGAGGAGTTTCTGCAAACATTGTGAGGCCCATTCCAAGCTATGTCTATCCCTTAAGCCAGGAAGGACTCCCCAGTTTCAGCCTCCTATCCTACACCTAAGAAACAAGGCAAGGGGAATGAATTTTTCCAGGGAAATTACATGTGGGGGACAAATAGATGTGTAGTGGTGGTAGCGGTGGTGGGTGTTCCATAATGAAAAAGGAAACTGAGAAGCTGGGCTATAAAGTTAAGTCTGAGCCACCCTGTGAAGGACCTTGAATGCAGACCACATGGTTTCAACTTTGAGCGCTATGGGAGTCACCGGTAGCTTGTTAGACAAGAGCCTGTCCAGCTTTGCTGTTTAGATAGCAGTGATGCAGAAGGTGCATTGAAATATGTGGGCTTGGAGGCAGGAAGGTGAGTTAGGAAGGTCTTTTCATAATCAGAGCAGAATGGATGATATAATGAGGTTGGGAGGAAACTGCCCTGACCTGGATGACTTGGGTGAGTGGGTGGTACCATTCGGACGGGTTCCTTTTGGCGCAAGATAAGTGTGAGGTCCATAGGCTATCCAAGAAGAAATATGAAGAGGCAGCAGCTTTAGGGTTGGGTCTCAGGACAGAAGCCTAGAACAAAGGGTATGTGAGCCAAAGGAAGTTGAGCCTGGTGGTTATGTGATTGTCAGGGAGAGTAGTGGTGGAAGGGGGGCATGCCTCTGGGATCATGAAGTACCGGCCTCAGCATGGACTGCTTTTCTTTCCATGTCTCAGGTGTATCTCCTTTCCATGTCACACCCCAGCCAAGAATAATCTGGGACTGACTCTCATGCAGCTCTCCAGAGATCCTGATGAAAAATTCTGTTCTATTGGGGAGGGTTTGTGCTTTGGTGAATGCTGTGAAAGATGTAAGCCTGATGATTCACAGACCTGTACCCCTTGGGCAAATAATAAAAATAAAATTAAAAAAAAAAAATTCTGTTCTATTCTTTGTTGGGGGCTAGAAATGATAATCTTCCTTCACCCTCACCTCCCCACCTCCCAGAACACCAGAACTGCTTTTCACAAATTTCCCTGATTAAAAACAAAAATTACCTGGGGAGAAGGGAATTACTGTTTTTAATCACACTCCTGGACCCCCTCCCTGCCCACGCCTGCCCTGGAAATTGATTCTCTGGGCCTGGAGTCAGCCCTTGGGAATAGTGTTTTCAATAACTACTTCAGATGAGTCTATCAGGTAAGTTTGGGAAATGCTTCTCAGGCTTAAACACAAACCTGTCACTTGAAATCCCATACCAGACCGAACCCCTGCTTTTTGCCCTAAATCAGTTTAGAGTGGATCTTAAATGCAATCACAAGACTGAGCCTTATACCCTGGACCCAAACGAACTTTAACCCCACATGCACTAGCAGAGCTGGGGTCAGCGTGGAATGTTCTGGGCACGTCTACTGTATTGGAGAAGTGGTTAAGAGCAGTGCCCTGGTCTGCAGCTTTAGCTCTGGAAAAGAGCTGTTGCATGTTTTCTGAGTGGGTTGTCACACACTGAGATTAATGGGACCTCCGGGAAGTGTGTATAAGAGCACAGAGAGGCTGGAGTTCAGAATTACAAGTACTTAATCTTCGGTTTGCTACTGTCATCGTGACTCCAGTGCCCTTTCCTTGTAAGTCCTTTGTCTCCTCTGAGCCATGACTGAATGGTGTTTCTCCTTTTCCCCTTCGTAGATCCTGGTCTTAGCAGGCAGAAGCCTCAGCACTTGGTTCCTGTCATGGCCACTCCAAATGGAACTCTAGTACACCCAGCATATTTCCTGCTGGTGGGTATCCCTGGCTTGGGGCCTAACATACACTTTTGGCTGGCTTTTCTACTGTGCTTTATGTATGCCTTGGCCACCTTGGGAAACCTGGCCATTGTCCTCATCATTCGTGTGGAAAGGCGCCTGCATGAGCCCATGTACCTCTTCCTGGCTATGCTTTCCACCGTTGACCTAGTCCTGTCTTCTGTCACCATGCCCAAGATGGCCAGCCTCTTCCTGACGGGCATCCGGGAAATAGGATTCAATATTTGTCTGGCCCAGATGTTCCTTATCCATGCTCTGTCAGCCATGGAGTCAGCTGTCCTGCTGGCCATGGCTTTTGACCGCTTTGTGGCCATCTGCCATCCACTGCGGCATGCTTCTGTGCTCACAGGGCCTACTGTGGCCAAGATTGGACTAGCTGCCCTGACCAGGGGATTTGTTTTCTTCTTCCCACTGCCCTTCCTCTTGAAGCGGTTGTCATACTGCCAAACACATACTGTCACACACTCCTTCTGTTTGCACCAAGATATTATGAAGTTGTCCTGTACTGACACCATAGTCAATGTAGTATATGGACTCTTCATTATCCTCTCAGTGATGGGTGTGGACTCCCTCTTCATTGGTCTCTCCTACATTCTCATCCTGAAGACTGTGTTGGAACTGTCTTCTCGGGGGGCAGCACTCAAGGCTTTCAACACCTGTGTCTCCCATCTCTGTGCTGTCCTGGTCTTCTATGTGCCCCTCATTGGGCTCTCAGTGGTACACAGACTGGGGGGCCCTACTTCCCTGCTCCATGTGATTATGTCTAATATCTATCTACTACTGCCACCTGTGGTCAACCCTGTTGTGTATGGAGCCAAGACCAAGGAGATCCGTTCACGGATCCTCCATATGTTCTCACAGGGTGGTAGGTGAGCAGAATAACCTCCCTAGTGCCTTCAATCCCTGCCAAAGCTGGGAGGATTATGATCTTGTGAATATCTTGGTGATTGGAGCACACGGCCCACTGGGCTGCCTGTTTCCAGATATCTGGAATGTGTCATACACAAGTGTTGTTCTGAGAAAGTTTTGGCCAGGCTGAAGGAGCAGCCCCAAGCAAATGTTTCTCGTTGGAAGGCTCCTACATTGGCAGGAATGGGTCAGTACTAAGTCATTAGTGGGGTAGCCTGGACAAGTGTGGCCTTCCTGCTGACGTGGACATGGAGACTGAGAGGCAGCAGCTGAAACTGTCAGTCTGCTGTGCTCCCGGCAGCAGGCTCTTGTGAAGGAGATTTGCACATCACACCTCGATGGCTGCCACAGCATCTAACCTTAGACATTTCCGCCATTTAAGACCTATGGTATGGGGACTTAGGTATTTTCTGCCTCCAGCCTTTGGGTGTATTTAGTTTAATCTTTAATAGTTTACTGATGTATAATTGATACATAACAAATGGCACACATTTAAAGTACACAATTTGGTAAGTCTCGACATGTACACACCCATAAAACCACACCACAATGAAGATATGAACATATTCCTCCTTCCCCCAAAGTTTCCTCATACCCTTTTAAAATCCCTCATTCCCATCTCTCCTGGTCACCCCCTGCTCCAGTCCCCGGACAACCACTGAAATGCGTTATGCTACATTAGTTTGCATTTCCTAGAATTTTATATAAATAGAATCGAACACCATGTACTCCTTTTCTTGCCTGGCTTATTTTACTCAGCACAATTATTTTGAGATTCATCCATGCTGTGGTATATATAAGTAACTTAATTCACTTTATTGCTGGGTAGCATTCTATTGTGTAATTATGTCAAGGTTTGTTTATCCATTCATCTGTTGATGGACATTTAGGATGTTTCCAGAATTGACTGTTACAAATAAAGCTGCTATGAGCATGTAAGTCTTTGTCTGGACATGTTGTGGTTTTTTTTTTTTTTTTTCCTCCCGTGTAAATACTCAGGAATGAAATGGCTGGATCATACTGGAGGTATATATATATATATATATATATTTTTTAAAGATTTTATTTATTTATTTGACAGAGAAACAGAGATCACAAGTAGACAGAAAGGCAGGCAGAGAGAGAGGAGGAAGCAGGTTCCCTGCCGAGCAGAGAGCCCGATATGGGCCTCGATCCCAGGACCCTGAGATCATGACCTGAGCTGAAGGCAGGGGCTTTAACCCACTGAGCCACCCAGGCGCCCTGGAGGTATATTTTTAACTTTTTAACTGCCAAACTGTTTTCCACAGTGGTTGAACCATTTTCCAAAGTGGTTGTACTATTTTCCATTTCCACTGATAGTGTATGAGAATTAAAATTCTTTGTCATCTTAGCTTACATTTGATATATAGTCTGTATTTTTTATTTTAGCCATTTTAGTAGGTTTGTAATAGCATCTCATTCTGCTTTCAATATGACCCTAATAAATAGTGATGTTCACATCTTTTCATGTGCTTATATGCCATCTGTAAATCTTTGCCACTTTTCTGTTGAGTTGTTTAGTTATTATTGAGTATGGATTTTTAAAAATATATGTTGCATATAAGTCCTTTATCAGATATTTACTTTACATTTTCCCCCAGTCAGTGGCTTGTCTTTTGCTTCTCTGAATGATCTTAAAAAAAAATCAAACATTCTTAATTAATGAAGTCCAGTTTATCAAGTTGTTCTTTCATAGCACACACTTTTGATGTATCTAAAAATCATAATCACAATTGCACAAAAATCCATGTTCTTTTTCTTCCTGTAGAAGCATTATAGTTTTGGGTTTTATACAATTAGTGATCTATTTTGTGTTAGTTTTTGTATATAGGTGTAAGGTATGGGTCAAAGTTAATTTATGTCCATATCGATATCTGGTTATTTTAATGCTACTGGACTATCCACGGTCAACTATATTCTTTTGTATCTTTGTAGAAAATCAGTTATCTATATATGTGTGGGTCTCATTCTAGACTTTTTATTCAATTCACTGACCTATTTTTCTATTTTTTATGTCAATACCACATTGTTTTGACGACTGTGGCTTTGTAAGATGTCTTGCAATCAGTATTGTTAATCCTTTCACTTTGTTCTTCATTTTCAAAGGTGGTCTGACTATACTGTCATAGGAATTTTAGCAGCAGTTTTAAAATTTATACAAAATAATCTTTTTGAATTTTTATTTGAATTGTACTGAATTGATACAGGTCAGTTTAGGGAGAATTGAC
Organism: Ailurus styani; assembly: GCA_002007465.1. Taxonomy (NCBI): domain Eukaryota; kingdom Metazoa; phylum Chordata; class Mammalia; order Carnivora; family Ailuridae; genus Ailurus; species Ailurus styani. The sequence continues at coordinate 243,486 of LNAC01001251.1, forward strand.
ATTGTTGAGTTTTCCAACTCATGAACACAGTATATCTCTTCATTTTTAGGATCTCCCTCAATTTCTTTCAGAAGTATTTTGCAGTTTCATTGTACAGGTTTTTCATGTCTTTTATTAGACTTACCTGTATTTCATAATTTGATGCTATTATAAAGGGTACTATTTAGTTAACCTTTATGATTGTCCATTATATTAGCGTACAGAACTATAATTAATTTCTTTACATTACTCTTGGATCTTGAACTTTGCTAAACTCAATCATATTTCTATAAGTTTTTTGTATATTGCTTTAGATTTTCTACGTAGGTGATCATGTTGCTTGTGAATAAAGACAGTCTTACGTCTTTCTTTCAAATTTGGATACAGGGTGCCTGGGTGGCTCAGTGGGTTAAAGCCTCTTTCTTCAGCTCAGGTCATGATCTCAGGGTCCTGGGATCGAGGCCCGCATCGGGCTCCCTGCTCAGCTGGGAGCCTGCTTCCTCCTCTCTCTCTGCCTGCCTCTCTGCCTACCTGTGATCTTGCTCTCTGTCAAGTAAATAATAAAAAAAAAACAACTCAAATTTGGATACATATAATCAATTAGTTTGTTTTATTGGATTGACAAGAAATGCCAGGATATTGTGAATAGAAGTGAGAAGTTTTCTGTGATCTTAGGAGGAAAATATCTACTGTTTTACTATTAAGTATGTTTTATTAATTCTTGACAAGAGATATAATTTTACATTTGTCTATGACTTCATGTAGTTATGTCACTTTATGCTTCAAATATTTTGAAGTTTTCTTAACAGGTATTTAAATATTTAGCATTTTTAATTTTCTCATAATGAATTATCATTATGAAGTGGCCTTCTTTATTTGTGGTAATGTTCTTTACTTTGAAATCTACATTGTCTGATATTAAAAAAACCATTTTAGTTTTCTTGTAAGTAATGTAACCATGATATATATATTTTTGCATTCCTTACTTTTCATCTATTTGTGTCTTTTGGTTTGGAGTGCCTTTTTTTATAGACAGGATATTGTCACATCTTACATTTTTATCTGATTTGATGATATCTGTATTTTAATTGGGGTATCCCATTTGTTTTCTCTTTGTACCATCTATTTTCCCCCGCTTTTGCTTTCTTTCTGATTAACTGAATATGTTTAATCATTCCATGTTATCTCCTTTTATAGTTTGTTAGCTATCACTGTTTTGTTATTTTAATGACTCCAATCACATGTAATTAGGCCACTTGAAGTTCTCCCACTGCTCACTGAGTCTGTGTTTATTTTTTAAATATTGCTTTTTATGTCTGTGTTTCCTTTTGAGTAGTTTTTAATTCTGTGTCTTCAAGTTTACTAATCATTTCTTCCACAACGTATTTCCATCCAGTGAGTTTTACATCTCGTACATTGCAGTTTTTATCCCTAGAAGTTTATTTCAATTTTATTTTATTTTTTCTAAAGATTTTATTTATTTATTTGAGAGGGAGAGAACAGGGGTGGGATGGGGGAGGGGCAGAGGGAGAGGAAGAAGCAGACTCTCTACTGAGCAGGGAGCTGGACACAGGGCTAGATCCCAGGATCTTGACCCGAGGCAGACATTTAATCTACTGAACCACCCAGGCACCCCTGATTTTAATTTTAAAAAGTATCTTTCATGTCTCTACTTAACTTTTTAATCTATTTATTGCAGTTGTAATTATCACCTTACTATCTTTATCTTACAGTTCTAGTATCTGTTTCAGTTCTAGATCAGTTTTAGTTATTCTCTTCATTATGGATCATTTTTCTTGTTTGCATGTCTGGCAATTTGATCACTTGCAAGACTGCAGATTTTACTTTAGTTCTGCATATTTTCATATCCCTATAGATATTCTTCTGCTTTGTTCAGGGAATCAGTCAAGTTACTTGTACATCGGTCATTTGGGTCTTGCTTTTAAGATTTGTTAGGTGGAACTAGAGCAGTGCTCACTCTTAAGGTTCGTTATTCCCCTCTACTGAGGCAAGATACCTCTCTGGATTCTCTACTAGTGCCCTGGGAATCTTGAAGTTTTCCAGTCTGGCTGGTGGAAATGGTCACTGCCCTTGGCCCTGTATGAACACTGCACAGTGTTAACTATCATCTTTTCACGTGGCTCTTTCCTCAGCTTTAGGTAGCTTGCTCACATGTATGTGTTGATCAGGACCTCAGCTGAAGGAGGACCCTCTACATTTCTGGAGTTCTCTCTCCGTGTGTAGAGCTCTCATCTTTGATATTCTCTCTTCAGATCTAGCTGGGTTGATCTTCCTGAACTCTTCGTCTCCATGTCCTTAACTAAGGGTGTCCTCTGCCTGGGTTCTCCTTCCCTGCACTGCAACATGGAAACTTTCTCAGGGAAGGAAGCTGGGGAATCCACAGGGTTTCACCTTAGTTGTTTCCTATATCTCAGGGCTCACTTGTACTTCATTGCCTGATTCCCATGTCTTGCAAGCCATTGTTTATGTATATTATCCATTTCTTGCTTCCTTCAGGGGGATGTTCCTTCCTGCTACTCAATTTTGGCAAGAAGTAGAAGTCCCTTGGATGTATACATTTTCAAAGTCTTCACACAGCCTAAGTTTGGGAGGTTTAGGGAAATAACAGAGATGGTTTGAGGGTGATGTCAGTGAGTGCCTGCACTCATGGTCTACAGGTTCTGCAGGTAGCTGGACCTCTTGTCATTACTAGTTTTGATGTGATTTGAGATGGAATGGTCTGATTTGACATGGTCTATTTTTGCATAGTTTGAGTTAGCATGCTCTGGGTTGTAAATTTAAAACTTAACAGTTGTAAAACTGACAAGTAGACAACCAGGAGAAACCAACTAAAATTCACTTTATTTATACACTTTAAAAAACATATTTAAATATGTAAGGTATTTAGCTTTACATTAAGTTTGTTCTCTAGCTCTGTAAAATGTTCTCTCACTATTTTTGCATTTAAGAGAGAAGCCAGATGGCATTGGTCTTACATGGTTGGTGTTGGAGGTGGGGGAGGGTTAAGGAAACCACGTCCTTCTTCCTCAGCCAGAAGTTCAGAAACCCAAGGCCAGGGAATGGAAGATAGCATGGTCCCCAGGGATCCATGTGATTTATGAGACAAAGAAAAATGTAGCCCTTTGTCTCTGGGAGACAAAGAAAATGTAGCCCTAGAGCTTTGGGGAAAGGCAGATGGGTCCATTGGGATCCAGACTCAGCAAGGACTCAAGCAGGGGCCACCAACAGGAAGAAGGCAGAGGACAGAGAAAGCGCAAGGAAGAAGAGGGGCTGGTACTTAATTGTGGGGCCTCACTGAAAGTCACTCTGTTTTTCTTCTGGCTGAGTTTACTGAGGCTGGGAAGAAACTTGGAGAAAAGCCCCTCACAAAGCCCATGACCACACAAATGAATTTCTTCTAGCCTTTCCTTACTCATTCCCCTGTCCTACTTTACATTGGGAACTGGCCAATATCCCTGCTGGCACAGGGCCCATCTGGGGAGGACTCTAGAGACCCTCTCTACCCACTACCCCTCCTTCCCCATACCCGAGGTACAGTTTCCCAGGACACAGAAGCCAAGAAGGACACCAGACGCACAGTTGGCTACTGAGGGCTAACTGCTGATAGACCCTCTGGACAACACCTCCACCCCCCAGCAGAAAGAAGCAGGAGGGAGGAGGTAAGACAGAGAATGAATAACCCTGATCAGGGAGGCCCAAAGGAGGGGGTGGAGACAGAGAGTGCTGAACTTCAGTGCAGTCTGCCAGACCTCTTTGCAAAGAGGACTGGAGAAAAAGACACACATTCCTTCTAGGCCATTGAGGTGAGAGTACAGGAGACCAGGGGGTGTGCACAGGTGTGTGGGTTTCTTGTAGCTAGGGCAGTCCCATTAGACCTGCCAAGTCTAAGGAAGGAGAAACCAGGCTGTGATGAAACAGAAGTACAGGGGTGGAGCCAGGGAGCATGAAGGTGGCTCCTGACTCAAAAGATGTGTTAGCAGTTTCTATGTGGGGTGAAGGGAAGCATGGACAGTGGTAGATGCTGCCTATGGGTAGTTTTCAAGCAGTTTTTAGTGATCAGTTTCCTGGGGGTGCCCATTTAGGGCTTGACAGGAGTTGGTCTAAATGAAGGTGAAGGGGCAAGAAAACAGACTGGGTTGGGGTTGGGTTAGAGTTAGATTGGGGTTTGTGTGTTAACAGGACAGTCCCAGGTGTTAGTGTGGTTGAAGCTCAGTTTGTGGTTGGGGGTTTAGCATTCATTCTATCTGTATTGGGAGTCAGACTGTGCCTGATATCTAGACCTAGCAGTCTTCCTGGGGCTCTGGTCCTGACTCAGTCGATGCCTCGGCTCAGGCTCCAGTCTTCATCCCATATAAAAAGTGCATTACCATCAGATTGTGACTTCCCCTGCCATGCACTCTGTTCGCCAGCCCCACTGAACTACTTGCAGCTTTCCAAAGAAGGTATGTCCTCTCTCTCTGGGTCTTCACATTTGCCAAAGTGCACTTTTTTCTTAAGATTTATTTATTTATTTATTTATTTATTTATTTATTTATTTGAGAGAGAAAGAGCGGAGTAAGAGAGAGCCCAAGTTGGGGTTGGCGGCAGAGGGAGAGGGAGAAGCAGGCTCCCTGCTCAGGGGATCCCAGGACACTGGGACCTAAGCCGAAGGCGAGCACTGGTTGACCATCTGAGTCACCCAGGTACCCCACCACTGTGGACTTTTAACAAATTAGATCCAGTCTGTTACTTTAGTTCCCCAGGTCACTCAGAATTAAATGAAAGCCCTTTGACATGTTCTGCAAGCCCCTACATGATCTGGCCCCTTCCCTCCTTTCTGACCTCATCTTCTAAAACTCTCTTGTGCTCTGGATACTCTGGTTATATTGACCTTCTTTCTGTTCTGTGAATCCTCAGAACAGAAGACCTTCTCCTTTCATTGTTTCCTCACCTCTTTCCCTATATCTCAGAATGGCTTGCATGTTCTTATCATACAGCCTTCAGTTCATATGTCACCTCCTCAGAGAGACTGTCACTGACCCCCCCCCTCACATATGGGTGCCCTACCTGTCCTCTGCCCTCTTACTCCATCTTAGGTGCACTTATCTTTCCCTGACATGTTCTTGCTTATTTGTTTACTTTTTGGTATTTCCCTCGTAGTGCGTGAGCTCCATAAAAGTAGTGATCTTTTCTGTTTCATCCACTGTTTTAGCTCTAGTTTTGGCACATGGAGCCAAACATATTCAATATGTTTTTACTGTCTAACTGAATGCTGCTATCCCCATACTCGCCACCCTGCCTGGTTAACTGTGACTGGCCCCATAAGTCTTGGCTCAGAGGTCACCTCCTCAGGGAAGCCCTCTGGGCCTGACAACTTGGTAAGCTATTGTCTGCTTTTCTCCTGGGTTCCGTGCTTACCCTCATGCTAGCATTTATCACAACATGTTGTGAAAGCTGCACAATTTGTCTCAATTTCTCCCTACCCCTGGAGTTCTGAGCTGTGCCTTGTTTACTCTGTGTCTCATTATCTCCAATGCTTAGCACAGGTTCTGGTACATGGCAGTCAGTCAGTCAATAATTACTGGAAAAACATCAGCAGATCAATCAAAGTCCAAGATAAGACTCTTTCACTGTACCACATTTCCCTGTGTGCAGGCAATAGAGTAGCTCTGATGGGCACTGATTATCAGGTCAAGCTTTGGAGGTCTGTGGGGCTTTGATTGACTCTGGTTCTATGTGGGACATGAGAGGGGGAGGGACCTGAATCCCTGGAGCTCTGTTTGGGGGTGATATTGGAGGGCCAGGATGACTTGAGTGAGTAGAGTGAGGCTCCCAACCTGTAATGAAGCTCTAAAATTTTGAGTTGGAAAAATGAGAGAGTGCAATTTCTATTCTCATTTTGGCCATTCTAAAAGGAGCAGCCAAGGCCCTGCAAAGGTTCATCTGCTTTATCAAATCAAGGCAAAGTAAGGGGGTCAGGGGATGTGGATGATTTGGGGTGGAAGCGATTCTGGGGCTATCACACTCATGGAGTATTAAGGAATGTGCCTCCCCTCTTATGAACTGAGTGATTAGATCCTCCAGTTCTTGCCCACCCCTGAAGCCTGCCTTTCCTCTCTGGGCCTGGGAGTAGGAGCCAGAGGCTCCCAGTATTCTGGGCTCTCTCCAAGGACATTCTTTTTTAGATATTCCCACAGAGGCTGGCAGGGGCATCAGAGGTCCCTACCCCACTGCTCTAGGCATTAAGGATTCTGTGTGTTTAGCCCAGACAATGGCAATGACTATGAATCCCATCTTCCATTCCCTCTTTGTTCCCCTTCCCTGCTGCACATAAGTGGGGAGAGTTGGCCAGGTGTTCTGAGTCCTGGAGAGGCCCTCTAGACTCATGGGTCCTCAAAGTTTGGATTTATTGGAGATTAACATTAAAATAGTCCTTATAAAACATTGGTCCATTCTGAAGGAGACTAGGAGAGGGCAGGGCAGTAGCCTGGCCTATTGAAAGCATATGAATTTGTCACTGAGAGCTTTAATTGACCCTCAACATCCTTATCAGTCAAATGGGATTAATGGTACCTGCCTGACAGGTTGATGAGAGGCTCTAATCATGTAAGAAGGAAGTACTGGGTAGAGTATTAAGTTTTTAATCTCCACTATGGGACCTACCCAAAGTCACAGCCAGAGTTGGGGCTGAAAGGAGAGTTCCCAAGTCCTAGTCCAGGGTGGGTCCTCTTCCCTGCCCTCTTGAGTTCCCTTCCAAGGGTCTACCTGGGCCAGGGGTCCTACTTACCAGGCTATTCTCTTGCCTGCTACCCTGCCTCTTGGGAAGATTTTATTGCTTTCGGAAGGTGTAGCACAATTAAGGGCAGCCTAGTATAGTAAAAAGTGTACAGGCCTTGATGTTAGATAGTCCAGGTTAAATTTCTGACTTTCCAGTCATCTATTAAACCCTGAGAACATTATTTAATCCCTTGGGACCTGGTTTTATGAGCTGTAATATAGAGAAGATACATAGAATTTCTATCATGCAGAATCGTTCTTAGGTTAGAGATCATCTTTTTACAGTGTCCCACATTTTGTAGACACTCAGTGATTTCTGTTATCATAAAAAGCAATAAAATCAGCATTGGGAGTGACCTCACTATTCTTCTCTTGGATCAGAAAAAATAGAGCTTGTAGTCCCTGGTCTATCTCTCTGACTGCCTTTCCGTGGATCTCTGAGAAAGAGGGAGTTTGGAGAGCTCTGGGAATGGGGGCTGAGCTGGCAATGGGGATGGAGTCTGGAAGCCAGGAGGAAGAAATGAGGATTGAAGGCCTCAAAGTGTATTTCTGTTCTGTGTAGCTGGCAGGTTCTACTTCCCCCATGCTCAAGAAAGGGCCAAGATGTCCTTCGTAATTTCTGAAGTTCATGACTGGGACTTGTTAAGATAGTGTGACTTTTTCAGAGAAAATCCTAGGCCTATTCCCTGGGACTACGGTAGTACAGGCTTTCAAACAAAAAAAGGAAGGGAAGAAAGAAAAAAGAAAAAAAGACTTTCTTTATTTAGTTTCCCCCAGAGCTTCAACTATTCTCTCTCTGAGGGCATGCAAATGGTTTTAATTGCCAACAGCCCGTTCTGGCTGGATGGCATGGGTTTCCTCCGTCCGCCTCCTGGCAGGACTGTGGGAGATTGGGATTTTTCAGGGCTTGTGCCTTCCAGCTGGTCCCCTTACCATTCCTTCATTTTCCTTTTGCTGGAGTGTTCTGTGTCCCAGCCTGATATTTTCCACCAACAGTAGCTATACCCACTTTATACTGCTGAGGTACCTCCCTTCCTGGACAGCTGCATTCTCTTCTTGCCTGCTATCTCCACATCAGGGCTTAGTCTTTGCCACTGTGAGAGATTGACTGCTAGTTACTGTGCGTGTGTGTGTGTGCACATGTGCATGAGTGTGTGCCTAAGGTGGAGCGGCAATTTAGGTGACAAATAGGGGGAAGTGAAATTTTTTGGAAACTTTGTACATATTCAGGCAACTTTTCCCCCATTTTAATGGAAAAAATTTAAAAAGTGGGTCATACAAAGTGATACGGGTTTTTAATGCCCTCTGACAGGTCTTACCTCATAATTTTTCAGCAGCACTATAAGGTTGTTATTGTCCTCTGCATTTATTCTGAGCTGAGACTTGAGTTTCTAGCCTCAGAATTCTGCTTACCACATCACTTGGCCCTGAGAGGTAATAGGGTGGAGTATGCCAATCCATGATTCTTCCCCAGTGTTTCCTAAGGTGGCACATTGTGACCCCATTCTACCATGTCTGTTCATGTGAAATTTTTGGATGGTGTTATATCTGGTTCTTTGGAGTAGCAGAGCCTCCTTGCTAATGTCAGCAGTGGAGGGATCCCGGGTCATCCCGTCTCTTAGGGATAAACTGTACTGTGTGCTTACTTGCATTTATGTAGAGCCAAGGCTTTGTGCCTGTCCCATTCTCCCTGTATTCTCTCATGCCTTCTGTATCCCTGAGTAAGAAAGGCCTTTTCTGTTTGACCCTAAAGATTCTTGTTCTAAAATTAAGACTACCCTGCACTGACCTTCTAAACATTCTTCCATTCTTCTTCAGAGTCTGTAGTTCATACAACTGGAAGTCCTTCTTACATCCTTGGCTGTGCTATTCTCATTAGGTGTGTATTGAGGGATTCTTCTTTTGATAAAACTCACTTTCACTTTCAATAAATGTTAACTGAATACTAATTAATAAATATGGTAGGGTTCCTGCCACTCAGGAATCCATAATTCAGAGGAAAACAAATATAGCAATAATTATAATTCAGGACTGTAAATGCCTGAAAAGGGGCCTAAACGAAGTTCTTTGGGAGCACAGGGCAGGAAACATTTAATTATACTAAGGGGCAGAAACTTAGCAAAACAGCATAGGAGAGAGATAGTAAACCAGGATGTGAAAGATGAGTAAGATTTTGCTCAGTGGGAGGGGGATCTGGGAAGATCTTGATGAAGGGATGAGAAATAAAAAAGACAAAAAGACATAGAAGCATGGGAATCAATGCCATGTTCATGAAATGGCATGCATTCTTTTTTTTTTTAATTTTATTTTTATTATTTGCCCAAGTGGTACAGGTCTGTGAATCATCAGGCTTACATCTTTCACAGCATTCACCAAAGCACAAACCCTCCCCAATGTCCATAACCCATCCACCCTATCCCTACCCTCCCACCCCCCAGTAACCCTCAGTTTGTTTTGTGAGATTAGGAGTCTCTTATGGTTTGTCTCCTTCCCCATCCCATCTTGTTTCNCGTTGCAAATGGCATGATTTCATTTCTTTTGATAGCTGCATAGTATTCCATTGTATATATATACCACTTCTTTTTTATCCATTCATCTGTTGATGGACATGTAGGTTCTTTCCATAGTTTGGCTATTGTGGACATTGCTGCTATAAACATTCGGGTGCATGTGCCCCTGAGGATCACTACTTTTGTATCTTTGGGGTAAATACCCAGTAGTGCGATTGCTGGGTCGTAGGGTAGCTCTATTTTCAACTTTTTGAGGAACCTCCATACTGTTTTCCAGAGTGGCTGCACCAGCTTGCATTACCACCAACAGTGTAGGAGGGTTCCCCTTTCTCCACATCCTCGCCAACATCTGTCGTTTCCTGTGAGAGGTATTTTTTAAGCGATAGCTGGTGAACTGATTTCATTTGCTTGTAAGATTGTTGGGATTGTGCAGATAAGGAAAGAGGCACTGGAGGTATGACAGAGAGACTCAGAGTCTTTGAGCTTGTGTGGCTGTTCAGGCCACCCCACAGAAGAAAGGACATACTAGAAGGAAACAGTTTACAACAATGGATGTAATTATTTGCACATTTACTATGTGTCAGGCATTGTGTTAAATACTTTATACTCATCATCATACTGAATCCTCACACTGAGGTCTGTTAAACAGCAAATATTATCCTCATTTTAATGATGGGGAAACTGAGGCTTAGAAAGGTTAAATGGTTTTCCCAGATGGCACAGTGAAGTTATCCACTGGGATATGAATCCCGGATTCATTTCAAAGCTCATAGTCTTAACAACCATACATTACTGCCTATGAAAGAGTTTGTTCTTTGGACAGGGAGAGTTTGATGTGCTTGAGAGACACACAGATGATTCCTTTTAGTAAGACTTTAGAATTCTGAATCTGGATCACAAATGACAATTCAAAGCTTGCTAAACAGATTTGGAATCCGTAGTTTAGGCATAACAAATGGATTTATTGAAAGAGATAAGATGCTCAGGGTAGAGGGTATAGAACAAGAGGAAAACTAAGGATAAATTTCTGAGAGTGTTATTATCTAAAAGTATGCTTAAGGGTCAAGGAGAGGAAGCTGAAGATCCAGAAAGGAGACCAAGAATTGGTGATCAGAGAGTGGTTTAGGAGTGGCAGGAGGAGAAGGGAGAAATTTTTAAGAAGGAGGAAACTCCTCGTAGTGTCATAGATTACAGAGAGGTCAGTACAGAAAATTTAAGACACTGATGACTTTGGCTTCTTTGCCTGAAATTCTATGTTAAATATGGCTCCTTATACCTTCTCTGTCCAGCAGTTTGAATTAAACTTTCATTCTCTGTTCTAAATCTCATGCTCCCAGTTTTTTGCTCTCTGTCTGGTCTGAGTGAACCCCTGTGTAATAGCTCAATGGTGGAACAAAGATTACTGACACATCCTGAGCCCAGTGAATGGTGTAAGTCCTTCCTGATGCTGGCCATGAGCTCTTCTTCACATTCAACTGCTCTCTGGCAACTTGTCTTAGTATTTCATTTGTTTTCAGGATTGACTTTAGAGGTGGGATTAGTAATGAGAACTGGGCGTTGAATTGCAAATGGTCATTGGGTTGAGTTTAGAATAGAATCAGAGCTTGGATAGGCAGTGAAGTTAGAGTTTGGGCTAGAGAATAGGACATCAGGGTGGAGGTAAAAAAATGTGGTATTGGGATCCTGGAGGATCTGACAATGGCTTGTGTTTGTATTCCAGCCTTTACCCACCTGACTCTGGTTGAGGCTCAGCTTCTTCACTATGGTGGACTCCAATAGCAATGAATCCAGTGCCACATATTTTATTTTAATAGGGCTTCCAGGTTTGGAAGAAGCTCAGTTCTGGTTGGCCTTCCCATTGTGCTCCCTCTACCTTATTGCTGTGCTAGGTAACCTGACAATCATCTACATCGTGTGGACTGAGCACAGCCTACACGAACCCATGTATATTTTTCTTTGCATGCTTTCTAGCCTTGACATCCTTATCTCCACTTCATCTATGCCCAAAATGATGACCATATTCTGGTTCAATTCCACTATCATCCAATTTGATGCTTGTCTGCTACAGATGTTTGCCATCCACTCCTTATCTGGCATGGAGTCCACGGTATTGCTGGCCATGGCCTTTGACCGCTATGTGGCCATTTGCCACCCATTACACCATGCCACTGTGCTAACATTGCCTCGTGTTACCAAGATTGGCATGGCTGCTGTGGTACGGGGTACTACACTTATGGCACCCCTGCCTATCTTCATCAAACAGCTCCCTTTCTGCCACTCCAACATTCTTTCCCATTCCTACTGCCTACACCAAGATGTCATGAAGCTGGCTTGTGCTGATATCCGTGTAAATATCATCTATGGCCTCATTGTCATCATATCTGCTATTGGCTTGGACTCACTTCTCATCTCCTTGTCATATCTGCTTATCCTCAAGACTGTGTTGGGCTTGACACGTGAAGCCCAAGCAAAGGCATTTGGCACTTGTGTCTCTCATGTATGTGCTGTTTTCATATTTTATGTACCTTTCATTGGATTATCTATGGTGCACCGTTTTGGCAAGCGGCATGACTCCCTCCTACCCATCATCATGGCCAACATCTACCTGCTTGTTCCTCCTGTGCTCAACCCTATTGTTTATGGAGTCAAGACAAAGGAGATCCGGCAGCACATCCTTCATCTTTTCCATGTGACTACCCCTACTTCAGGTCCCTAGGTGTCAATGAAAACTTCCTTTTTACTTAAAGTTTTTCAATTCAGATTTTAATATCAACATTTTAGAAGACAGTCTTAGGGAAAAAAAAGTCTCCCCTAGTTAAGAAACATAACTGATTCTTTAAATATGAAACTGGTTGGAGAATCTCTGTAAGATAGGGCTAGACCCATATACTACCAATCCCCATTTAAAAATGTTATTTTCCCTTTATAATTCTCTCTATATAATTATTAGAATCATAAGGTGGTTGTGGCTGGAGGGTTATTGCTTCCCATTTAACTATTTAGTCCAAATCTAACTGCTTGCACTGATAGTCTGTATAGCATTCTGAGATGAGAGTGGCACATCTAAGGGATATTGATGAAAGGGTTAAGCATGGCAAAGTAAAATAAACACAAGAGTTCAATACAACCAGATAATGTGGCTTAAAACTGTGATTTCCTCTTCAGAATTCCCAACCATATTGGATCCCAGGAGAAGACATATACCTGGATTTCCTTCTTCAAAATATTCTCCACAGAGAATAAATAATTTTTGTTCTTCTGGACACCAGCCTTTAAGAGGAGGATTAAAAGTAGAACCTTGAAAAGACTATAGTTACCTACATTAATGAAAAAGAACATACTCTGTTTTGAGAGTTTCACAGCTCATGGACACTTTTCCTTACTTAATTTTCTGATCAACCTTTTGATCTGGGCAGGAATATGATTAGTATCACTACTATACCAATGGGGAAATTGATGTTAATGGGAATCAGTGAATTATATGAGGTCATAAAAAATTGTCTCTTGATGCTCAATCCCATATTGTGGGGAGTGTCTGTTAGAGAAGCCTGTGAGTTACAGTAAGTTAGACATTTCCAGAGTCTTGCATTTTTTAGGGGAGGTATTTAATTTCCTTCCTCACTCATTTAGTATTGCATATAGGAATTTCCTGTTAATGTCCTGATGGCCTTTAATCCCAATAGTTCTGGGTTCATTTGCCACCATACCTGGGTAGTAGCAGCAGAAGTATGTTTGGGTCACTCCCAAAAAGTGGCTAGTTTGGAAAATAGTGTGGTTAGCAGTGGAGGCACTCACTGGATACCTGGAGAAACACTTTATGGAGAAATGCAGCTGAGAACACCTAGAAGCTCATGTCAGAAATGGCAAGTCTCCTACAGGCCAGGAATCAAGAGCAGGAAACATCATGGGGCTGAACACAGTCAGTGGCCCATGTGGCTAGTCAGAAAGTCAGGTTAAGGCAAGCATGGCCCAAAAGAAACTTGAGTATCTCATATAAGTGAACACCACATATCCCCTAGGCTCTGAATGGCCCTGCAGGATTAGTGCTTGTAAAACAAGACCATAGGAGAGGCCAATAAAGACTATACCCCCGCCAGCTATACTTAGCATGAATATGGTCCAGAGGTCTACCCAACAGCCTCAAAAGGTAGACACAAACAACACTTCTAGAAGGAAGCAGAATGGGACGGAAAGGGTGTGGGCACTACAGGAATGCAGTGGAAATAGAGCAGAAACGAGACCACCACCCATGGTTGGGGGTATATCAGGCCTAAAGAGAGGTACATCATCCATGTGAGAAGCAGTTAGTATAGCAGAAAGCATGTCACAGAGCCAGCCAGCATTTTCTGGCTATAGTTAGAAGACTGCTTGGTAGAGAGGGTATGGAGAGAGCACATCTGAATCCTTGGACTGGAATCCAGAAGATGAGGATTGTAGCAGTATGGAATCCGACTTGTTCAGGTAGGTGGCGGCCAGCAGAACTAGGAGCATGAACTAGAGTCAGTGCAGGCTTTGGTCAATTTGGATGGAGGAGCAGCCTCTTACCCAGTAGTACCCTTACACAAGGATTGGGAGAAAGAGAGAATGAAAGAAGAACATGTTTGTTCTTAGTGGGAAAGCAGTATATGATCACTGTAAACAAACTTGTACACTCTCAAAATATAAAAGAAAAATGTAGTACATTCTAGTAAACTTGTCACATAAAAAGACCAACATTGTCAGCATCTTGTGTTTATTTGTCCAGATTTTTTTTAAGTAGGCTCCATGCCCAGTGTGGAGCCCAATGCAGGGCCTGACCCCACAACCCCAAGATCAAGACCTGAGCTGAAATCAAGAATTTGATGCTTAACCACCTGAGCCATTGACGAGCCCCTCTCCAGATTTTTTATGTGTTTGTATGCCTGCTTCTGTATGGGAATATGATGAATGTGTGTATCTCTTTTATATTTGAAAAAATATATTTGAAAGCCTATTAGAGACATGGGTAATAAACAGATGAATCAGACACTTTTTAAATTTTTTCTAAAGATGCAGCCATTATCCAAGATTTTAGAAGGGATTCCAAGTCTGTGATAGTTCATATGCTCAGGATAAGTTTCATGGCTTTGATCTTAAGTGACTTAAACATTTTGTGAGTATAAACAACACACCACCACCACCACCACCACCACCACCACCACCACCACCACCACCACCACTTTCCTTATGTTATTTCGTAATAAATACTAAATGCCAGATATAGAGACAAAGCTATAGGACTATAGGACTATATATATAGGACTCTTTTGACTTCTAGATCAGATTTCTGGTCACTTATTTCATGAATAGTCACTGGGTCACCTGGACGGGCCTGGAGTTAAGGACTAGAATGAGAGGGATAGGTTGCCTCTTTTAGGAGATTTGGCTGTAAGTTGAAGTATGTTCTGGACAAAGACCTTCATCATGTGCCTTTCACATGGGTATCCTTTTACCTTCCCCATTTCCTTTGTTTGGACATTGTCTCTGTCCCTGCCATCTCAGTCACTTGGATCTTCATTGGGTTCCGGAGAAGTCTGAAGAACATTAACTGTCAGTCTATAAGTCACTCATTTTTTGGGGTTTATTTAGAAATGTTTCATAAACATGTCTTGTGTTCTCCATTCTGACTACTAGTGCTCTAGTCCAGCTCCTTACCTGTTGCTTGGAGGAGTGCTATACCTCCACATCTGTCTCCTTGCCTTGAACATCTTTTGCACTAGTCCTAAATCCCATGTAGTTTGCAAGAGTTTTTCCAAACACAATTCCGATTATCTTGCTCCCCTACTAAAAATCCACTGAGGATCTTTTATTGCTTGCCATATAACATTACTTCTTAGAATGACAGTAGGCTATTCTTTTTCACTTTTATACCTGTTCCCATCTTATTTTTTCAGTGTAGTATCTCTAATTTTTCCACATAGGGTGTTTTTCAGCTCCTTTATAGTACTTGCTCTCAATGGTTTCATGCACTTTTAAATCCTCTGTTTCAGTCTGTTTCCTTTGAATTGCCTTTTGCTGTTTTTTCTTTTTAGTAACACCTTATAAAATGAAGCTCTTTATCATTTGTCAGGCCAAAAGAAACATTTTCTCTTCAGTGTCCCAGACCTCTTGGTTCATACTTTAAAACAGGACCATTTGTAGTTCAGAAAAGTTTGGGTGAGACTTCTGGGTCATATATATTCAAGTTAATAAGATACACTATATTACTCCTTTAATTAAATTGAAATAAGACTCCCTTGGGTGCGATGACATACATGTGTAGGGTTAACCTTTCCACTGTCTTGCTTTTAAGACAGACCTGAATTTGGGAAAAGACTGTATTATACCATTGGTTTAGGATTTCAGAGTTGATGTTTATTGTTTATCTCTTAAGGTACAGTAGTTCTCCCTTATCCACAGAAGATACATTCTAAGACGCTCAGTTGGATGCCTGGAACTTCAGATAATATCGAACCCAATATATACTCTACTATATTTTTTCCCTATATATACATACCTATGATATAGTTTGACTTATAAGTTAGGCACAGTATGAGGTTAGCAACATAACTAATAATAAAATAGAACAACTATAATATACCATAATAAAAGCTATGTGAATGTGGTGTCTCTTTCTCAAAATATCTTATTGTTCTGTACTCACCTTTCTTCTTGTGATTATATGAGATGATAAAATGCCTACAGGATAGTTGAAGTGAGGTGACTGATGTAGGCATTGCAATATAGCATTAGGCAACTATTGATTTTCTGATGACATGTCAGAGAGAGGTTCATCTGTTTCCAGATGCGGTTAACTGCGGGTAACTGGAGCCATGGAAAATGAAACTGTGGGTAAGGGGAGAACTACTGTATTCTCAGGACAACTCCTTATCCATTGCCCTCACATCTCAAAGCTTTCCTTATTTTTTTTTAACTTTTTAAAAATTTAATTTAATTTTTTCAGTGTTCCAAGATTCATTGTTTATGCACCACATCCAATGCTCCATGCAATACGTGCCCTCCTTAATACCCACCACCAGGCTCACCCATCCCCCTGCCCCCCTCCCCTCCCAAACCCTCAGTTTGTTTCTCAGAGTCCACAGTCTCTCATGGTTTGTCTCCCCCTCCTATTTCCCCCAATTCACTTTTCCTTTCCTTCTCCTAATCTCTTCCATGTTATTCCTTATGCTCCACAAGTAAGTAAAACCATATGATAATTGACTTTCTCTGCTTGACTTATTTCATTCAGCATAATCTCCTCCAGTCCCATCCATATTGATACAAAAGTTGGGTATTCATCCTTTCTGGTGGCTGCGTAATATTCCATTGTATATATGGAACCTATCTTCTTTATCCATTCATCTGTTGAAGGGCATCTTGGCTCTTTCCAGAGTTTGGCAGTTGTGGAGATTGCTGCTATGAACATTGGGGTACATATGGCCCTTCTTTTCACTACATCTGTATCTTTGGGGCAAATACCCAGTAGTGCAATCTCAACAAGATCCTAGCTAATAGGATCCAACAGTACATTAAAAAGAATATCCACCATGACCAGGTGGGATTTATCCCTGGGATGCAGGGGTGGTTCAACATTCACAAATCAATCAATGTGATAGAAAAAATCAATAAGAAAAGAGAGAAGAACCACATGGTCCTCTCAATAGATGCAGAAAAAGCATTTGACAAAATACAGCATCCTTTCCTGATTAAAAATATTCAAAGTATAGGGATAGAGGGAACATTCCTCAACTTCATAAAATCCATCTATGAAAAATCCACAGTGAATGTCTTTCTCAATGGGGAAAAGTTGACAGCCTTCCCATTGAGATCAGGAACATGACAAAGACGACTACTCTCACCACTGTTGTTCAACATAGTACTAGAAGTCCTAGCAACAGCAATCAGACAACAAAAAGAAAGAAAAGGTATTCAAATTGGCAAAGAAGAAGTCAAACTCTCTCTTTGCAGATGACATGATATTTTATTTGGAAAATCCAAAAGACTCCATCCCTAAATTACTAAAGCTTTTTTTTTTAAGATTTATTTATTTATTTGACAGAGAGAGATCACAAGTAGGCAGAGAGAGACGAGGAAGCAGGCTCCCTGCTGAGCAGGGAGCCCAATGCGGGCCTTGACCCCAGGACGCTGAGATCATGACCTGAGCCGGAAGGCAGAGGCTTTAATCCACTGAGCCACCCAGGCGCCCTAAAGCTTTCTTTATGTTAAACTTGATCCAAAGGGAATGAAGCTGATGCAGAATCAGATTGTAGTTTGCCTTTTCCACTACTAAGGAAGCTAACAGGGATACAGGGCTTTTAATTCTAAGAAAGTTAAAGAATGGGGGGATGGAGAATCTGGATACCTGAAATGGGGACATAGAAGAGGATGCAAGTGTTGGTGTTAGACTTCACCATGAAAACTTCCAGTCAATGATTCACCGTGGAAACTGGTAGGCAAAGGAGTCTCTTGGAAAAATGGACATTCCTGAGAGAGGTTACAGGGAGAATCAGTGCTGAGGTAGGTGGCATCATATCACCGTGTCATGAGCCAGGATCACATAATTAACACATTTATGCATTCTCTTATTCAATGTAAAGTAAGAACTATTTAGGGGGGTACTAAACAAATAGAGAAGAATAAGACAGAGAACCTGACCTTAGAGAGATTACATTTAGAGATTACTCTCAGCAATAACCATGTGAGGTTGCTCCTTGACCCCGAAGTATCCTTTCTTTATAATGTCTGTCACTTAGAGCAGAATTGTGGTGGATGAGAGAAAATCTACTTTAGACCAGAGGTCCCATGGTAGTTTGTATAAGAGGTAGAGCTGCTCTTCTTCCAGGGTCTTCTTCCCGGACATGTCCAGAGCCCTGACTTACTTTTAAACCAATTTCCTCCTCCTTCTCCTATTCTTCTTTTTCATCCTTTTCACGACCATGATTGACAGGAAATCTGTTCCCTACCTTTATTTTTAAGCTGTTCTCGTGAGTCATTGTTCTGTATTAACATATAGACATATAAATGTAGAGAGAAGTCACACTTTCAAAGGTAAAGAGTATGGAAGTTGGAAGGTGTAAATTGCTTCTAGTGAAAATCACCCAGAAAGAGTATCTTTAGAAAAGTGGGTGATCCACCAGTAAAGAGATTGAAGCAGTCATCAAAAATCTCCCAACAAACAAGAGCCCAGGGCCAGATGGCTTCCCAGGGGAATTCTACCAAACATTTAAAGAAGAATTAATACCTATTCTCCTGAAACTGTTCCAAAAAATAGAATTGGAAGGAAAACTTCCAAACTCCTTTTATGAGGCCAGCATTACCTTGATCCCCAAACCAGGCAAAGACCCCATCAAGAAGGAGAATTACAGACCAATATCTTTGATGAATACGGATGCAAAAATCCTCAACAAAATACTAGCCAATAGGATCCAGCAGCACATAAAAAGGATTATTCACCACGACCAAGTGGGATTTATTCCTGGGATGCAAGGTTGGTTTAACATTCGCAAATCAATCCTGTGATAACAAGACATTAATAAAAGAAAGAACAAGGGCGCCTGGGTGGCTCAGTGGGTTAAAGCCTCTGCATTTGACAAAGTACAGCACCCTTTCTTAATCAAAACTCTTCATAGTGTAGGCATAGAGGGTACATACCTCAATATCATCAAAGCCATCTACGAAAAACCCACAGCGAATATCATTCTCAATGGAGAAAAACTGAGAGCTTTTCCCCTAAAGTCAGGAACACGGCAAGGCTGTCCACTATCACCACTGCTATTCAACATAGTACTAGAAGTCCTAGCCTCAGCAATCAGACAACAAAAAGAAATAAAAGGCATCCAAATCGGCAAGGAAGAGGTCAAACTCTCACTCTTTGCAGATGATATGATACTTTATGTGGAAAACCCAAAGGACTCCACTCCAAAACTGCTAGCACTCATACAGGAATTCAGTCAAGTGTCAGGATATAAAATCAATGCACAGAAATCAGTTGCATTTCTATATACCAACAACAAAACAGAAGAAAGAGAAATTAAAGAGTCAATCCCATTTACAATTGCACCCAAAACCATAAGATACCTAGGAATAAACCTAACCAAAGAGGCAAAGAATCTGTATTCAGAAAACTATAAAGTACTCATGAAAGAAATTGAGGAAGACACAAAGAAGTGGAAAAACATTCCATGCTCATGGATGGGTAGAATAAATATTGTGAAAATGTCTATGCTACCTAGAGCAATCTACACATTTAATGCAATCCCCATCAAAATACCAGCAATTTACTTCAAAGAAATGGAACAAATAATCCTAAAATTTATATGGAACCAGAAAAGACCCCGAATAGCCAAAGGAATGTTGAAAAAAAAAAGCAAAGTTGGCGGCATCACAATTCCAGATTTCAAGCTCTATTACAAAGCTGTCATCATCAAGACAGTATGGTACTGGCACAAAAACAGACACATAGACCAGTGGAACAGAATAGAGAACCCAAAAATGGACCCTCAACTCTATGGTCAACTAATCTTCGACAAAGCAGGAAAGAATGTCCAGTGGGAAAAAGACAGTCTCTTCAACAAATGGTGTTGGGAAAACTGGTCAGCCACATGCAGAAAAATGAAACTGGATCATTTCCTGACACCACACACAAAAATAGACTCAAAATGGATAAAAGACCTCAATGTGAGAAAGGAATCCATCAAAATCCTCGAGGAGAACACAGGCAGCAACCTCTTCGACCTCAACCGCAGCAACTTCTTCCTAGGAACATCACCAAAGGCAAGGGAAGCAAGGGCAAAAATGAACTATTGGGACTTCATCAAGATTAAAAGCTTTTGCACAGCAAAGGAAACAGTCAACAAAACCAAAAGACAACTGACAGAATGGGAGAAGATATTTGCAAATGACATATCAGATAAAGGGCTAGTATCCAAAATCTATAAAGAGCTTCTCAAACTCAACACCCATAAAACAAATAACCCAGTCAAGAAATGGGCAGAAGACATGAACAGACATTTCTCCAAAGAAGACATCCAAATGGCCAACAGACACATGAGAAAGTGCTCAACATCACTCGGCATCAGAGAAATACAAATTAAAACCACAGCGAGATACCACCTTACACCAGTCAGAATGGCTAAAATCAACAAGTCAGGAAATGACAGATGTTGGCGAGGTTGCGGAGAAAGGGGAACCCTCCTACACTGTTGGTGGGAATGCAAGCTGGTGCAGCCACTCTGGAAAACAGTATGGAGATTCCTCAAAAAGTTGAAAATGGAGCTACCCTACGACCCAGCAATCGCACTACTGGGTATTTATCCTAAAGACACAAAGGTAGTGTTCCTCAGGGGCACGTGCACCCGAATGTTTATAGCAGCAATGTCCACAATAGCCAAACTATGGAAAGAACCTAGATGTCCATCAACAGATGAATGGATAAAGAAGATGTGGTATATATATACAATGGAATACTATGCAGCTATCAAAAGAAACGAAATCTTGCCATTTGCAACGACATGGATGGAACTGGAGGGTATTATGCTGAGCGAAATAAGTCAATCAGAGAAAGACAATTATCATATGATCTCTCTGATATGAGGAACTTGAGGGGCAGGGTGGGGGGTCGTGGGGGGTAGGGAGGGAAAAATAATGAAACAAGATGGGATGGGGAAGGACACAAACCATAAGAGACTCCTGATCTCACAAAACAAACTGAGGGTTACTGGGGGGTGGGAGGGTAGGGATAGGGTGGATGGGTTATGGACATTGGGGAGGGTTTGTGCTTTGGTGAGTGCTGTGAAAGATGTAAGCCTGATGATTCACAGACCTGTACCCCTTGGGCAAAGAATAAAAATAAAATTAAAAAAAATAAAAAGAAAAGTGGGTGATGGAAAGGAAGACTTTAAGAAGGAGTGAAAGATGTATCACCCTTTCTTGATCCAGACTGAAGATGTTTTAGGTCTTCCAAGAAATTTTCCACCTCATCTAAGTTGTGAAATTTATTGGCATAATATTTTTTTATAATCCTTTTAATATCTGCAGCATCTGTAGTGAGGTAACCACTCTCATTCCTGGGACTGATAATTTGTGTCTTCTCTTTTTTCCTTTCCTGTTCAGTTTGGCTGGAGGCTTAACAATCTTAATGCTCTTCTTAAAGAAATAGATTAAGAGAAAGACAATTATATGATCTCTCTGATATGAGGAATTTGCAGGCCAGGATGGGGGGTTGTGGGGGGTAGAGAGGGAAAAAATGAAACAAGATGGGATCGGGAAGGAGACAGACCATAAGGGAATCTTTAATCTCATGAAACAAACTGAGATTTACTGGGGGGTGGGAGGATAGGGATACGGTGGCTGGGTTATGGTCATGGGGAAGTGTTTATGCTATGGTGAGTGCTGTGAAATGTGTAAACCTGGTAATTCACAGACCTGTACCCCCGGGGCAAATAATACATTATATGTAATAAAAAATAGATTTTTTAAAATTTATTTATTATTTGACAGAGTGAGAGAGATGAGACAGATCACAAGTAGGCAGAGAGGCAGGCAGAGAGAGAAGAGGAAGCAGGCTACCCGATGAGCAGGGAGCCCGAAGCGGGCCTCGATCCCAGGACCCTGAGATCATGACCTGAGCCAAAGGCAGAGGCTTTAACCCACTGAGACACCCAAGAGCCCAAGAAATAGATTTTGGAGCACTGGGTGTAGTGCATAAATAATGAATCTTGGATCACTGAAAAAATAAAGTAAAAAAACCAGGAAATAGATTTTGGTTTCATTGATTTTCATTATTGTTTTCCTTTTTCTGTTTTGTTGATTTTTCTCTATTATTTTCTTTCTTCTGTGTATTTGGTTGTAATTTCCTCTTTTTCTAGGTTCTTAAGGTGGAAGCTGAGGTTACTAGGGTCTTTTTTCTTATACAGGTCCTGTAGTGCTATACATTTCCTTCTAATTACTGCTTTAACCTGTACCTCACAAATTTGATATGTTTCATTTTCATTCAGTTCAAAATAATTAATGATTCACCTTTTCATTTTTGCTTTGACCTGTATTGTAGATTCTGATTCAGGAGGTCTGGCATAGGGCTCAACAAGCTATAAATTTAGAAAGGCTCCATAAATGATTCTGATAGTTAGCAAGGTTTTGGAGCCACAGGCTAAAATGGGAAGTGTGAGACAGCAGATGAAGATAACACTGGCCATTTGAGGGTGACTGGTAGCTGGTGAGGGATCCTTCAGGACTGTGCTGTATTTGGGGTATTGTGTGGTATGGAACAAGAAAACAGTCTGATGATAGAAGCATAGAAATCAGCGCTGCTTCTGAGGGCTCTATGTCTAAGGCTTAACAGGTTTTGTCTTCAGTATGATGTGAAAAGAGTCTTAACCAAGAAATTCAAATAACAACCTCTGAATCATGTGATTTTATATGTGATTGAGATTCATTTCTCTTTTCAATCCCCAGGTTCCCTGATAAGTATTCCCACAACACACTTTCTTCTTCTCTTATAATACTCGTATGTTCAGAAAATGCTTATTTAATACCTGTGTTTGCTGCTGAGCTGTATGTGAGTGTATGAGGGCACTGTTACATTGAATCTCTTTGTAATTGCATCCTCGGCATTCTGCAGTGTGCTTTGGGCATAGTAGATGCTTATGGGAGACATTGACTACTGTTCACCAAACCTAATTCCTTCCCATCCTGGACACACAGAGAGGCATTTCCTAGCCTCCTGTGAGTTGGGTATGATTAAATTCTAGCCATTACTTTGAATGTGAGTAGAAGTGACCTGTGCCATGTGTAGGACTGGCTCAAAAACCCTCCTATGTGCAGTGTTCTACATTGACACCACATGTGACTTGGAAACCTGTGTGTTGCATATGGTAAACTATCACCAGCGTGAGTTCTTGAAAAGTTATGTAGAGTCATATCCTTCTCCCTGCAACCCCCCACCAACCCACATTTGCACCAGTTGAAGAGATGAAAACTGAATGTGTCAAGTCTCTGAACATATTTTTGTTGTTCTTAAAGTAGTGTAGCCTTGTAAATACAACACTGAATAAATAGTTGTTGAATAAATAGATTAGAAAGTAGTGGAAACTTATTTAATAAATGCATGTCTATAAAAAAAAAGAATGTAGTGGAAATAAAACCTGGAAGGTGAGGGACTCAGGTTAGGTCAGACTGCTGTTTATCCTGCCAGAGAAGACATAGCAGGTCTGAATTTATGATTTTGATGTAAGAAAACCTACATTATTGTTCCTTCTTCCTCTTGGTTATTCAAACCTACCATCTCAATAATTTCTAACATTCATTATTCATTATGTTCAAGTCTCTTCCATATTCAAAACAAGTGCCTAGATTTTATATTCCTCTTTTATCTCTTTCCTTTCTTTAGAGAAGTTATCTATAACTTATCTCCATATTTGCATCTTTCATCTAAGTCTTTCATTGCTCCAACTTTGGCCTCAAACTACCAAAGAGCATTCACTATCATCATCAAGCATCTCTGTGTGTCTGAGGTTTTAAGTTTTTATCTTCCTTGACTTTTCAACATTCAACACAGTTGACCACTCCCTCTTTCTTGATACATTTTCTTCCTGTGACCTCCATGGCATCACATTCATGGTTTTCCTCTTATCTTTTTCAGTACCTCTCAGTTTCCTTTGCCACATATATTCTATTCTGCCTTATGAGAGAACATGGTATTGGAGGGTCTGGAATCAGCCCTTTAATTGTTAAACAATCACACTTGGGGTGATGGTTTTTATTGCCATCTCTATATCATGATTAAATTTTACCTCCAGACTAGACCATTTGGCTAGTCTAGAACTCCTGGGCTACAAGTCTAGTGGCCTGTGCAATCTAGTCATTTGGATGCTTCCAAGGGAGTTCAGGCTCAGAGTGTTCATAATCAAGCTCATGATATTCTTTACCCAACTAAGTTTCTCTATTCATGTTTCATATTTCAGTTGATCATACCACCATTTACCCTGAAGTGTCCCAACTAGCAGTCATCCTTGGCCTTTCCTTTTTCTTTTCTTAGCTTCATATTTGATCCAAAATCAAGTTATATAATTTCTTTTATTTATTTATTTATTTATTTATTTATTTATTTATTTATTTATTTATTTATATTCTTTNGAGAGATCATATGATAATTGTCTTTCTCTGATTGACTTATTTCACTCTGCATAATACCCTCCAGTTCCATCCATGTCGTTGCAATTGGCAAGATTTCATTTCTTTTGATAGCTGTATAGTATTCCGTTGTATATATATATCACATCTTCTTTATCCACCTTACACCAGTCAGAATGGCTAAAATCAACAAGTCAGGAAACGACAGATGTTGGTGAGGTTGCGGAGAAAGGGGAACCCTCCTACACTGNTTGGTGGGAATGCAAGCTGGTGCAGCCACTCTGGAAAACAGTATAGAGATTCCTCAAAAAGTCGAAAATGGAGCTACCCTACGACCCAGCAATCGCACTACTAGGTATTTACCCTAAAGACACAAAGGTAGTGATCCTCAGGGGCACGTGCACCCATATGTTTATAGCAGCAATGTCCACAATAGCCAAACTATGGAAAGAACCTAGATGTCCATCAACAGATGAATGGATAAAGTTATATAATTTCTACTTATATAAGTTTGTACCCATCTCTTTTTCTTTATTTCCACACACCTATTCCAAGTTTCCACTAAATCTCATCTCAACTATTTCAGTGACCTTCTAACTGATAAATTTGCATGCCTTATAGTTTTAATTTAATCTGTTTTTTACAACACAAGTCTGTTCTTTACAATCTGTTCTTTACTACCCTCATCCATGATTAACACATTTATTATTCCCATATTTCTCATTTATGTTTTCATACTTGTCTTGAACCATAGGTTCTTTGCTCTTTTAATTCCAGTGACACTACTTTTCATTCCATTCTTTTACTGCACCATGTTTCCCATTTTACAAGCTCTTTGGAGACAAGGCTTTCTTTGCCTAATATACCTTTCCCTAAACACTCTCCTTTTTCTTAGTTAATTTCTCTTCAAAATTGGGACATCCTCATAATTATCATTTTTTGAGACGAGCCATTCCTAATCCTTTGAACAGGTCAGATACCCTGATTATGTACTTTCATAGAAACACCCATTAATTAATCCATTTATTTAGTCACTGTGGTAGGCAGAATTCTAAAGACTCCATGAAAATATCCTGTTCTAGTTCCCAAAGCAATCACTTCTGGGATTGTGTTATCATATGGCATATCTGACCTTAAGATGGATGGGCTTGAGCCCATATGAGTCCTTAGAAGAAGAGACATTTCTGCAACTAGCTGATGACAGAAGAATCCAGAGATATTCAAAGCATGAGAAGGATGTGATGCATTGTTGCTGGTTTGGTGATGAAAGAGGTCATGTGAGCAGCCTTAAGTTGCTGAGGAAGGCCAATAGACAACAGTTGCACAAACTCAAGGGACTGGCTTCTGTCAACAGCCCAACTGAATATGGAAACAGATTCTTCTCCAGGTCTTCCAGATAAGAAAGACACACATCCCCTTTCAGCGTCATTTTGTAAGGTAGACTCAAGGTGCGCCACAGTGGATCAGTCAGTTAAGTGTCTGACTTGTGATTTTGGCTCAGGTCATGATCTCAGGTCCTGGGATAAAGCCCCTCACTAGGCTCCATGCTCGTGGGGAGTCTGCTTGGGATTCTCTCCATCTTCCTTTCCCTCCGCCCCTCCCTTACTCCTATGCTCTCTCTCTCTAAAATAAATAAATCTTGAAAAAAAAAAGAAGGTATACTCAGGCAGAAATATATTAACAAATCTTAGTATTGTAATTTTTTTTCCCTACAAAAACTCTTTATGGAACCAGAGTATTTCACTGAGGTGTGAAGGACATAAATTCTGGGGAAATGGCCCAGGAGATCCTGTATGGTGAAAAAGTAGGAAACCTTTACTAGGTGAGGGACTTTAGTTCAATCAGTTGGTTTGCACTTCTCATATCCCCACGTCAGCTATCCAAGCTCAACTGGAAACCTTTTCACAAACTTTGCAATTATTTATATGTATTCTTTTCTCTGAAAGAGCAGAGATTCCCTGGAGTTAACATTTCCAGGTTATCTCTTAATTAATTAATCTATTGCCCTTTCCCCCATTCAAATTCATGTATACATTCAAAAGCATCATTAAGCAGCTATTATTCCACAGATACCACTTGAAACTGAATGTATTTTGGCACCCTTACTTGGGGTTTACAGTCTAGTCAAGTGACAAACTATTGCATATGTACATATATTGCATAGGAGACAAACACGGTCCAGTGAAAAATGTGGAAAAGAGAATTGGACAGGATTTTCTGAGAAATTAAGCTTCTACTTGACTAATGAGAAATGAAGCTAGAAATGATACATAGATAAGGGAGAAAAGGGGATATGAGAACATTACAGGCAGAGTAAATGGTGTCTGAGAAGACCCTGAGACCAGATAAGAGCTTAAGCTGATAGTCTTTTTGGCTCCAGTCTTGCTTATATGTCAACACACTTCTAACCTGCAATTCATACTCCTAACTTATTTTACAGTAAAAATATTTAATAAATTATTCATATGTTTTTGGACAAAGCAATCTACTCAGCGTAGTATGTGTAGTTCTGTACAATTCTATACAATTTGTACCACCTTTCTGGCTTCATCCTGTACCACTCCCTCTTCAAACTCTATGCCACAGTCACACTTGTATAGATACAACAAGTGGTAGAGGCATAAAGAAATTCAGAAATGATTATCTTTCCACAAACACATTTACTTCTTTGAAATATGGAGTCCTTTTTTCCCCATGTTGCTCTTTCTTCCTGGGTTTTTCTATTTCTTACTGAATTCCTCCTTTGCCTAGAAAAACCCTATACATTTTCCAAGATGAAGAAAAAAAGAATTCTCTCCTTTGTAGAGGTTTGTCTGATCTTCCCAGGCAAATTCTGGCAACTACTAATTTGTAATCTCTTGCACAGAACTTTATTATGGCACTTGTATTCTGGTTCTGTATTTATCCGCTTTTGTCCTGGTACAAGATTGTGTTTGTGGAGAGAAAGGATCATGTTTAATATATTTTTAGTCTTTAATCCTCAGCACTGTTTCCAGTACAAAGTAACAAGATGGGATGGGGAAGGACACAAACCATAAGAGACTCCTGATCTCACAAAACAAACAGGGTTACTGGGGGGTGGGAGGGTAGGGATAGGGTGGATGGGTTATGGACATTGGGGAGGGTTTGTGCTTTGGTGAGTGCTGTGAAAGATGTAAGCCTGATGATTCACAGACCTGTACCCCTTGGGCAAAGAATAAAAAAAAATAGGGAAATAAATAAATAAATAAATAAAATTAAAAAAAAAAAGGGTGAATGTAAATTTGCAACATGAATAATCTTGATGGTCTTCCCACTAGCNAGGGAAATAAATAAATAAATAAATAAAATTAAAAAAAAAAAGGGTGAATGTAAATTTGCAACATGAATAATCTTGATGGTCTTCCCACTAGCCTTAGCTAGGAGTTTTTAGTACTTCCTGAGGGTAGCAGGTTCCTGCAAGGAATAGGGAGTTTCTTTTATGATACTCAGACCCTGTTATATTTCATAGTTTCATCAACCTTGGTCTTTCCTCTTTAGCATCCTAATGATGGCCTCCCTGATGGGCTTGGATTTCACACTGTAGATGATGGGGTTGAGCACAGGGGGCACAATCAGGTATGTATAGGCAACCAAGGTATGTACAATAGGGGGTAGGTGCCTCCCAAAACGGTGTATCATGGACAGGGTAATGCCTGGGATGAAGAAGACAAAGACAGCCAGGATATGGGAGACACATGTGTTGAAGGCTCGGATGCGTTCCCTTGGAGATGCCAGTCCTAGCACTGTGTGTAGGAGGAGAACGTAGGAGAGGACGATGAGCAGAGAATCTATGCCACCAGTGGACAGTGCCATACAAAGCCCATAGAGGATGTTTATGGTGATGTCAGCACAGGCTCTTCTCATCACATCAGGATGGAAACAGAATGAGTGGGACAAGAGGATCTTATTAGGGCAGAAGTTCAGACGTTTAAGCAGGAAGGGCACTGGGAAGAGACAAAGGGTAGCACGGACCACAATGGCCAGCCCAATCCTAATGATGACATTATCAGTGAGAACAGCTGCATAGTGAAGAGGATTGGAGATGGCCACAAAGCGGTCAAATGACATGGCCAGGAGCACCGATGACTCTACCACAGAGAAGGAGTGGAGGAAGAACATCTGGACCAGGCAGGCATTGAAACCTATGAGCCGATGGTCAAACCAGAGCACAGCCAGGGTGGTAGGCAGAGTGGACATGGTGAGGCCCACATCGGTGAGGGCCAGCATGGACAGAAAGTAGTACATGGGCTGGTGCAGGCTGGGAGTTCTCCTCACAGCCAAGAGGATCAGGCAGTTTCCAG
Organism: Ailurus styani; assembly: GCA_002007465.1. Lineage (NCBI taxonomy): Eukaryota > Metazoa > Chordata > Mammalia > Carnivora > Ailuridae > Ailurus > Ailurus styani. The sequence goes on from LNAC01001251.1 coordinate 272,200, forward strand.
TGAGGGCCACAGTGTACATGGAAGAGAAGGGGATGGAGATCCATCCATGAACAGCCTCCAGCCCTGGGATGCCAATCATCAGGAAGGCATGTGGCTGGAAGAAGGAGATGTTGACATAGGACTGGGAAGGGAGCATCTTTGGAAAGCAGTTGAGGTATCTGGAAGGATGTGACTTCTTTAGTCTGGGCAGACAGAAGTATAATGAGAGGACACTTGTTATTAGAAAGAAATTTAGTTATGCTCTGTAGGTTTTTTCATTAATTATTTCTCATCTTCTCAGCTCTTTGTATTATTAACTGTTCTAGGAATATACATACATTAGCTAATATGTCCTCATACAAATGTAGAATGTAGGGGATATTTAATTCCTCATGACTGCCAGAAAAGAAATGACTGAAATGGAATTAGAATTTAGTTATTTCTAAATATAAATTCTATACTATTTCCACCTTAGCAAGCAGTGTTTTCATTAAATGAAGGGATGTTTGTTAATACTCTTTAATTTGTAAAACTCTCTCTAAATGCTCATCGTCATCATCATCGTTGTTGTCTGTGTCCTGGTCATTACTGTTTTTCCATTAATATTGCATTTGGCAGTATTCTAAGTGCCTTTACATAATTATCTCATTGTTGTCTCATAATTACCTTGCTGATAGAGAAGGGAAATATTTTAGCTAAAGTGAAAGAAAAGAAATTCTGAAGTCCTTCTAAAGATTGCAGCCCTCCCTTGAGTCTATTATTATTATTATTATTATTATTATTATTTAAAGATTTTACTTATTTGTTTGACACAGAGAGAGAGACAGCAAGAGTGAGAACAGGAGCAGGGGGAGTGGGGGAGGGAGAAGAAGGCTCCCCACTGAGCTGGGAGCCTGATGCAGGACTCAATCCCAGGACCCTGGGATCATGACCTGAGCCAAAGGCAGACCCTTAATGACTGAGCCACCCAGGTACCCCTGAGTTAATTATTAGAACTCAAGATCTTTTTGTGTTTGGAGGGTTTGAGTATAGATCCTAAGATATTCTCTTTTAATTCTGTCCCAGTAACTATAAAGTCCCAGGCTGAAAATTAACATAAGTACTAGGAAAGGATTGGTAAATGAAGAGACACTTGATTTTCCCCAGGTCACTGAGAACACTTAAATATTTGTGGTTCACCTATGCCTTGCCCAGAGTATATTAGCCTGGGTACTTTGATATCCTTGTAATCCAGGATACACATTGCTTTTCAAGAATCATCCCCTCATTTTATTCACTCAACATTCCCCAAAACCTTTAAAAATCCAGCCAAACATTTTGTTCAGCCCTCAGCACACCCAACTTGAGGTTTTGATTTGTCCTTGAATGTGCCTCCCTGTAAATCAGTCAGCACAGACACCTGACCTAGCTGGGAGGGCCATACCTACAGGGAATATGAGCCCTGAGATGCTTTTCCAAGAGTTAGTATTTCTACAGACACCAACAGAAAACATGAATCGAAGACATAAATTTAGTCTCCTTTAGTGTTTAGTGGAATCCATCCTATTAATGTCACTAATTTTAGTATCTGATACTGGGCAAATAAATTTACCAATTTATCAATTATTGAATCTCTCTTATATTTCAGATAGTAAACCCGTCACTTATTGTTTGTTTGTAAATAATATCTCGTAGTCTCAAAAGAATCATATATGTTTGGTGCCTCTGGGTGGCAGAGTTGGTTGAGTGTTCAACTCTAGGTTTTGGCTCAGGTCATGATCTCAGGGTCATGGGATTGAGCCCTGCATGAGGCTCCATGCTCAGTGGTGAGTCTTCTTGAGATTCTGTCTCCCTCTGCCCCTCTCACTCATGCTCTCTGTCCATCTCAAATAAATAAATAAAACCTGAAAAAAAGAACTGTGTAAGTTAAGTATTTGTGTATCTTTTTAATAAATAATATAATAAACAATGACAATGATAATGTTAAAAAAATAAAACCGGAGGAGAGAGGCTTAGTGAGATCCTATAGGCCATTCGGGAAATGAGCCTGAAGTCAGGTCTATTTGGCTTAAATGCTTTCAGTGGTTTTACATTGCCTGTATTGACCATGAGCTGTCCTACATGCTGGAGATTTGTGAAGTGTAGGGCTCCTTGGATCAGATTATCTGGAAGAGTTTGTAATCTCCTGTCATTCCATGGTTACATGATTTGGAGCTGTGCAAATAAAGCACCTTCCTGTTTTCACAAAATTGTCCTTTTACTGCTCATTGTGACCTTATGTGTCCTTCTTATAAAGCCATTTGCCTTTTATTGTGCTAATTATCTCACTCTTGCTTTTCTTCTTACTAATCTAAGTCACATTTCTTCAAAAATCTCATTCAATCTTATTGTTCTGATTTTGATGATTTCAAAGTTGCTGTCCTTTCTTTAAATTTTATTTTAAAAAATTTTCAGGGACAATCAATGAATGAAAAAGAAAATGAATAACTGAATGAAGTTTCTTTAATTTTATAATCCATTTCCCTCCCCCCAACCCTTAATACAGCAACTCCTGGTGCATATATTTACAATTTATACAGTATGGTTTGTATATAGTAAAGACCCATGGTTCCTTTAGATTAATGCAGTTAGTATCTACTTTTACCCTACTATTTTAGGATCAATCCAGAAAATACTCTTTGTCGTTGGTAGCTTAACTCAGAATATAGGGTGAATTCTCTGGTCTCCCTTTAATTTGCAGGAATCTGAGGATTAATTTTACCTGGGATTAATATCACTGTTCTCTCTCTTTCATCCTGCATTGATTTATCTAATACTGAATAAGTGACATATCCTCCATCTTATTGTAGAAATTGCCCTTGTCCCCTCGTTGATATGTAGGTCCTATGCAAGTCTGGTATTTGTGTAATCTATTGCTCTTACTGTTGTGGAAGTATCCAAATACTAAATTAAACTGAATATTACAAGAAGCCTGGAGCTCACAAGGGAAGATTATAGGATACCATTTAAGACAAGTTGCTAAAATCTGGGGACAACTCTTATCCAGTCAAGCCAATTTCTCTCTTGTATCCAGATAATGGCCTTTCTATCATTTTTTACATTTTGTGAATATTATAGTTTTATGAAGAGTCTGACATTGAGAAAGGATTCTGTGTCGTGAAAGAACAGGTTTTTTTTTTTTATGCCCATTTTAGTAGCCAAGTTGGATCGACAAGTTTCCTGGTTCCCAAGAAATCCAAAAGCATTATTATATTAAGTTGCCTGAGACTGGAAGTCAGACCGGGTTTGGTCTTCGGTTATTATTTCCAGGATACTAAAGGATCAAAGATATTAAAAATTATACCTCTCCTCTGAGGAACTAAATAATTGTTTGAACAATCTAGGATTCTGGGAACTTGTTACTGGGTGTGTCTAGGAAAAGTTAAGTTGCCTAGAAACAAAGGGCTGAATCCACCATGCTTTCTTAACCCCAAAGCCAAGTGCATTACTTTTTTTTTTCCCTTCCTTTTTTCTCACAAAAAAGAAATGATAATTATGTGGAGGTGCCATCTAATGCTATTGTGTAATCATTTTGCAATATATATGCCAAATGGTTTTCTAAAAGGCTCTTACTCAGAAGATTATGAAGGACAATCTCATAATGAGAGTTGAGACACCAAACAAACATTCAGAACACTGGCAGGATGCTTGCTGGATGGGATTTTTAAGATACTCTTATTCTGTTGCCCTGCTTAGAGAAGCAAAAGAGTACTAATCTGCTTGGACACAGAGTCTGGGTTTCTGAATAATTACCTGAATCAGGAATTTTTCTGTGCTTAAGGAAAGTAGCTGCCTTCATTTCCTCTGCCTTATCTAGGGGCATAGACCTGCTCTCTCTGGAAGTCTAGGCCTCCTTACTTTTCTTCCTGCTTCTAACATCTGCTCACCCCCATCCCATTGGCTCCTCCTCTTGGCAGCAGCTGAAGAAAGGAGATCTCAGACTCACTAATCAGACTCCATCCTTTTAAGTACTGTAGAAGAGATTGAGATTGTATCTGGGTCCCTAGGTACTCACCTTGCTTGTCACAGCCTTCTCTACATCTCCACACCCTGAAAGAGCCCAGAAAAACTCTGCAACCAAGATACTACCTTTATACCATTGGCTGGATGCTTTACTGAGTTGCTATTCCCCAGGGATATCCAAGCCACAGCCACAGAGGATAGTCTGTGCTTGCTTTTTCCTGGGTAATGGAAAATTTGTGGATATGTGTGTTGGCAATGAGATATTTGAGCAGCTGAATTGTGGAGGAGAGGCCTAGAATCATCATCATTTCTAGGTTTAATCATTCTTCCTTATCTGTAGGAAGTTTTGTTGGGCATTTAAGTTTTTTCCTTTACTGTGCTTTTTAGTGATACCAGATGAGGCTTCTGAAGTCACGCAGATCACTTTCTGGCCCCTTCAAGTAGAATCTTTCAGAGACTCAGGGTTCTTTGTGTCTCCATCCACTCTCTCCGTGGCCCCCAGGGTTGTTCATGCAGGTTAAGCACCCCCACTTCCTGTGTCTATTCTTCATGTGACATCATTGTGAAAGCCCCATTGTATTGCACAGCAAATATGTATCAAGTAACCTGAGAAGATAGATGGGGAATAAAGTGTCCCAAGACAGACAGAGATGAATGGAGGCACACATTTTTACTGGGAGCTTCCATATCTCTGTTTTTGTGTTTTAGAACTCAGAGTGTCTTCCAACCTGGGAAATTTTCCTTGCTATCTTGTTCCATCCCCAGGAATTTCTTTTTTTTTTTCCTAATAGAGTGAAATAAATTGAAAACCTGAAGAAGCCACACGTCTGAAATGCGAAAGTATCTGTGTGTGTGTGTGTATATGCATAGCAGCTTTATTGAGATATACTCGATGTGCAAAAAACTACACTTATTTAGTATATACAGTTTAATGAATTTGGATATAATCATACATTCATGAATTTATCATCACAATCAAGGTAATATCCATCAACTCCAAAAGTTTCCTTGTTATAATGGCAGGATTTCTTTTTTTTCTTTTTCTTTTTTTTTTAAAGATTTTATCCACTCATTTGACGCAGAGAGAGAGACTACAAGTAGGCAGAGAGGCAGCCAGAGAGAGAGGAGGAAGCAGGCTCCCCGCTGAGCAGAGAGCCTGATGCGGGCCTCGATCCCAGGACCCTGGGATCACGACCTGAGCCGAAGGCAGCGGCCTCAACCCACTGAGCCACCCAGGCGCCCTCTTTTTTTTTTTTTAAAGGCTGAATAATATTCTACAGTATGTATATACCACATTTTCTTTCTCATTCATCTTTTTTTTTAAAGATTTATTTATTTATTTATTTGACAGATAGAGATCACAAGTAGGCAGAGANCTTTTTCTTTTTTTTTTAAAGATTTTATCCACTCATTTGACGCAGAGAGAGAGACTACAAGTAGGCAGAGAGGCAGCCAGAGAGAGAGGAGGAAGCAGGCTCCCCGCTGAGCAGAGAGCCTGATGCGGGCCTCGATCCCAGGACCCTGGGATCACGACCTGAGCCGAAGGCAGCGGCCTCAACCCACTGAGCCACCCAGGCGCCCTCTTTTTTTTTTTTTAAAGGCTGAATAATATTCTACAGTATGTATGTACCACATTTTCTTTCTCATTCATCTTTTTTTTTTAAAGATTTATTTATTTATTTATTTGACAGATAGAGATCACAAGTAGGCAGAGAGGCAGGCAGAGAGAGAGGAGGAAGCAGGCTCCCCGCCGAGCAGGGAGCCCGATGCAGGCCTCGATCCCAGGACCCTGAGATCATGACCTGAGCCAAAGGCAGAGGCTTAAACCCACTGAGCCACCCAGGTGCCCTGTCATTCATCTTTTGATAGACATTTGGATGGTTGGATCTTTTCTGTTATGAATAATGCTGCAATGAAAATGGGAGCCCTAGATATATAAGAAGTGGATCACAATATACTAAAAGATGTTTATGACAGGTCCACAGCTATCATCATATTCAACAGTGAAAAACTAAAAGGTTTTCCTTTCAGATCAGGAAAAAGGCAAGGATGGCCATTCTTTCCACTTCTATTCAACACAGAACTGAAGGTCCTAACAAGAGCAATTAGACAATAGAAAGAAATAAAAGCATCCAAATTGTAATATAAGATATAAAATTAACTTTCTTTGTAGACAACATGATCTTATGTATAGAAAACTCCCAGAACTCCTTAAAAAAACGGTTAGAACTAATAAACAAATTTAGTGAAGTTGCAGGAAAAAAAAATCAACTTATAAAATCAGTTGTAAAAAAAAATAAAATAAAATCAGTTGTGTTTCTATATGCTGACAGTGAACTATCCCAAAAGGAAGTTAATAAAACAATCTCATTTACATTAACATCAAAAAGAATAAAATACTTAGATGGGGTGCCTGGGTGGCTCTGTCAGTTAAGTGACTGACTTTGGCTCAGGTCATGATCTCAGGGTCCTGGAATCGAGCTCTGCATTGAGCCAGGTGTTGGGCTCTANTATTAACATCAAAAAGAATAAAATACTTAGATGGGGTGCCTGGGTGGCTCAGTCAGTTAAGTGACTGACTTTGGCTCAGGTCATGATCTCAGGTTCCTGGAATCGAGCTCTGCATTGAGCCAGGTGTTGGGCTCTATGCTCAACAGGGGGTCTGCTTGTCCCTTTCCCTCTCCCTTTGCCCCTTCCCCGCTCGTGCTCACTCTCTCTCCCAAATAAATAAATAAATAAAATCTTTAGAAAAATAAAATGGGTGCCTCGGTGGTGCAGTCAGTTGAGGATCTGACTCTTGGTTTTGGCTCAAGTTGTGATCTTGGAGCTGTGAGATCAGGCCCAGCAAGTGGCTCCATGCTCAGTGTGAAGTCTGGTTCAGACTCTCTCTCCCTTGGTCCCTTCCCGCTGTGCTCTCTCTCTAAAATAAATAAATCCTAAAAAAAGAATAAAATACTTAGGGGACGCTTGGGTGGCTCAGTCGGTTAAGCAGCTGCCTTCAGCTCAGGTCATGATCCCAGTATCTTGGGATTGAGTCCTGAATCAGGCTCCTTGCTCAGCGGGGGGTCTGATTCTCTCTCTGCCTCTGCCTGCCACTCTGCCAGCTTGTACTCTCTCCCTCTCTCTACAAATAAATAAATAAAATCTTAAAAAAATAAAATATTTACGAGTAAACTTAAGGAGGTGAAAGACTTATATGCAGAAAACTACAAATTATTGATGAAAGAAATTAAGACACAAATAAATGGAAAGACTTTGCATGTTAATGGATTGAAAGACTTAATATTGTCAAAATATCCATATTACTCAAAGTGATCTATGAATTCAGTGCAGTTCCTGTAAAAATCTCAATGACATTTTTTATAGAAATAGGAGAAAATAATCCTAAAATTCCTATGGAGCCACACACAACCCAAAGTATTCAAAGTAGTCTGAGATAGATGAACAAATTTGGAGGTTTTCCTTTCTTTTTTTTTTTAAGATTTTATTTATTTATTTGACAGAGTGAAAGAGATGAAAGATTACAAGTAGGCAGAGAAGCAGGCAGAGGGAGAGGGGGAATCAGGCTTCCCACTGAGCAGAGAGCCCGATGCGGGGCTCGATCCCAGGACCCTGAGACCATGACCTGAGCCTAAGGCAGAGGCTTAACCCACTGAACCACCCAGGAACCCCTGGAGGTTTTCCTGATTTCATTTCCTAATTTCAGAATACTTTGTACATCTACAGTGATTTAAAACAGTATGTTACTGGACACCTGGCTGGCTCAGTTGGTAGAGCATGTGACTCTTGATCTCAGGGTCATGAGCCGATGCTGGGTGTAGAGATTATTTTAAAAATTAAAAAAGAATCAGTATGGTACTGATATAAAAACTGACATTTGGGATAGGGAGCCCAGAAATAAATGACATATGTATAGTCAACTGATTTTTGACAAGGGTCCCAAGAATATGCAATGGGGAAAAGACAATTTCCTTAACAAATGGTTGGTAAAACTAGGTATCCCCATGCAAATGAATGATATCAGACTCTTATCTTATGCCAAATACAAAAAAAATGGACCTGAAATTATAAAACTCTTTGAAAAAAACAGTGAATAATCTTTATGATATTGGACTTGGCAATAATTCATTAGATATGACACCAAAAGCACAATCAATAAAAACAAAATTAGACAAGTGGGGCTATATCAAACTAAAAAGTTAATTCACAGCAAAGGAAACAATAAAGTAAAAAGACAACCCATGGAATGGGAGAAAATATTTTTAAACCACAAACCTGATAATGGATTAGTATAAAATATATATAAGGAACTCTTCCAACTCGATAGCAAAAAGCCCAAATAAACTGATTAAAAATGGATAAAGGAATGAATATATATTTCTCCAGCAACATACAAATGGCCAACAGGTATATGAAAAGGTGCTCAACATCACTAATTATTAATGAAAAGCAAATGAAAACCACAATGTGATATCATCTCACAGCTCTTGTGGTGGCTATCATCAAGAAAAAAGAAAAGAAGAAAAAGAAAGAAAGAAAGAAAAAGGGGAAAAGAAAGAGAAAAAGAAAGAAAGAAAGGAAGAAAGAAAGAAAGAAAGAAAAAGGTAGAAAAGAAAGAAAGGAAGAAAAAAAGGAAGATAGAGAAAGAAAAGAAAGGAAAGAAGGAAAGCCAGACCCAAATGATAAGTATTGGTGAGGATGTGGAGAAATTGGAACCTTTGTGTACTGTTGGCTGTAATGTAAACTGGTGCAGCCTCTCTGGAAAACAGTATGCAGGTCCTGAAAAAATTAAAAGTAGAACTACCATATCATCCAGTTATCCCATTTCTGGATATATACCTGAAAGAATCGATATCAGGATTCAAAGAGATATTTGCAGAAGCATCTTAAAATAACATTTATATTTCTAAACATTGGCCTCCAAATCCTACTTTAACTTGCCAACTCCCTAGTCTTCTGCAAGTGTGCCTGCCAGTGAAGAAAGTGCCTGCCTCAGGGGTCTCTTTGGGATGACTTTCAAATGAAGGTGTCTCTATCCCAGGGACATTGAATTTTAAGAGCTGAGGCAAAATAGAATGATGCATAAAGTCTAGAGTCTCTACTATTATAATCTCAGGCAACTGTGGAAGACCAGAGGAAATCCATTGTTGAGAAGATACCCTTTTGGAGCAAAAGATGCCCATTTGCTCTACAGTTGTAAAAAGCTGTATCTATCACTTCCATTGCCTGAGTATGGTGTGAACTTAATACCTAGTTATTGAATAAACATCAGGATATTTGTTCAGGAATTATGATTTATAAATAGGTTTATTCAAGTTATGTTCCTGAAGCAATGCCTAGGCCAATCCCTTTTATGGGTAATGAAGGCATTCAATGTAAATGAGTGAATCAGTTATTGCCTTCCAGAAAGTAGAATAGATTAGTACAAAAGATGATTTCAATAGCAAGTGGTAAGTTCTCTGAGAGAGGTGTGTGCAAGTTTCAAAGAGAGTGGAATAGAGAAGGTTGGGGAATATGATATAGAAGACAGAACCTTTAATCTCTTCCCGGAAGGACAAGAATCTTTCAGTTAAGGTGGAGANGTGACATAGAAGACAGAACCTTTAATCTCTTCCCGGAAGGACAAGAATCTTTCAGTTAAGGTGGAGAAAGTAGTAGGTGACTACTATAGTATTAGAGAAAGCTGGGGATCCACTCCCAGTGATGTACAGTTATGGGTTTACCCTCTGTTGCCTACATTTGGAGGTAAACTGGGGGAGGAGTGCTGGAACCTGCACCCAGAGATCTTCATTTCTCACCAGATCCAATGGCTTTGTGCTACATTCTTTCACTGTCTTNTCACTGTCTTCCTTCCTTCCTTCATTCACTTAAACATTATTTATTAAGGAATGTGTTTCTTTGTGCCAGGCCCAAGGTAAGCATTGAGAACACAGAAATAACTAGAACATCATCACTGATCCCTACCTTCAAAGTTGCATACACAATTATATATAATTACAGTGTAGAGCATTAAGTACTATAGTTGGAGAAAGCACAACGTGCTTAGGGATCACTGTGGAAACACTTG
>LNAC01001252.1:201-49238 GCA_002007465.1 Ailurus styani
GCACTCAGACACCCCTGGTCTTTTTGTGTCCCCATGGGTCCTGAGACCACACTGTCCCTGCAGGGGTTTCACCCCCCCGCTTGGTCTCTGGGGCGACGTCCCTCAGTGGAGCCGACTTCTTACAGTTCCGAGTCTGTGCTCCGCTGCTCGCTTTCTTGCCGGCAGCCGGCCCCTCCCCCCGGGGTCTATCTTCCCGTCACCTCAGATTCACTTCTCTGCACGTCCTACCTTCCATAAAGTGGTCAATTTTTTGTTCCTAGAATTGCTGCTCTTCTTCTCTTCGATCTCTGGTAGAATTTGTAGGTGTTCAGAATAGTTTGATAGCTGGATGAATTCCTGGGACTTGATGATAATCGATCTCCTACTCCTCTGCCATCTTGCCGCTCCTCCAGATCCAAACATTCTTGAGCAGGATTGTCTTTAGCTTCCAAGTGTTTGATTTCCTTCCAATCTTTTTCTTGTGGTTCAGTTCCAGTTTCAAACATTGTGGTCTGAGAGTTTGCAGGGAATAATCTCAGTCTTTTGGTATCAGATTAGCCCTGATTTGTGACTTAGTATGTGGTTTATTCTGGAGAAAGTTCCATGTGCACTGGAGAAGAATGAGTTTTCTATTGTTTTAGGGTAGAATGTTCTGTATATATCTATGAGGTCCATCTGATACAATGTGTCATTCAAAGCTCTTGTTTCTTTGTTGATTATCAGTTTAGATGATCTACCTACTGCTAAGAGTGGCATGTTATGATCTCCTACAATTAATGTATTTGTATAAATATTACTCATTTTGTTTAACAGTTGGCTTATGTAGTTGACTGCTCCCATGTTGGTGGCATAAATATTTACAATTGTTAGATCTTGGTGGATAGACCCTTGAAGGATGATGTAGTGTCCTTCTGTATCTCTGACTACATTCTTTAGCTTAAAATCTAATTTATCTGATATGAGAATCACTACCCCATCTTTCTTTGGCATGAAAGATGGTTCTCCATCCCTTCACTTTCATCCCTTCACTTTCAGTCTGGATATATCTTTACTTTCAAAATGTGTCTCTTGTAGACAGCATATGGACGGGTCCTGTCACTGTATGCAGTCTGCATCCCTATACCTTTTTATGGGAGCATTTAGGCCATTCACATTGAGAGTGATTATTGAAAGGTAAGTTTTTATTGACATCATGTTTTCCGTGATATGTTTTTTTCTATGCATAGTCTCTATAACTTTCTTTTCTATGACACTCTTGGGTTCTTCTTTTATAGAACCCCCCCTTAATATTTCTTGTAGTGCCACCTTTTTGGTCACATAATCTTTTAGACCTTGCTGATCGTGGAAGCTCTTTATCTCTCCATCCATTCTCAATGTCACCCTTGCTGTATAAAGTATTCTTGGCTACATGTTCTTCTCATTTAGTGCCCTGAATATGTCTTGCCAGCCCTTTCTGACTTGCCAGATTTCTGTGGACAGATATGACATTATTCTGATGGTCCTTCCTATATATGTAAGGAATCTCTTCTCCCTACCTTCCCTTAAGACCTCCTGTCTGAATTTATGATTCATGAATCTCACAATTAAGTGTCTGGGGGTCTTTCTGGACTCATTGATCTTGTGGGTGTCCTCTCTGCCTCTAGTACATGAACACTTGTTCCATCCTCCAGGTTGGAGATATTTTCATCCAGTATTTGGTCAATTACCTCTTCTAGTCTTCTCTCTTTCTCCACCCCCTCAGGGATCCCAATAATTCTGACATTGGAACGTTTCATGGTGTCATTTATTTTCCTAATTCTGTTTTCATGGCTTCTATGTTGTTTGTTCCATGCCTCCTCCTGATCCTGCTTCTCTATCTCCTGTCTTCCAGATCATTAATTCGATCTTCTGCTTCAGTTATCCTAGCTATTTGAGTATTTATATTAGATTGGATCTCCTTGATAGTATTTTTTACTTCCACCAGATCTGCTCTTACTTCTGCCCTTCAAGATTCTATGTTGCCAATAATGGTCTTCTCCAATCTAGCCATTGCCTGGAGAATTTTTACCCCGAATTCCATTTCCTACATATTGTTTATGTACGTATCTAATAGTTCTGTGGCAGAGGTCACGGTCTCTGAATTTTTCCTCTACTTCGTGTTCTTCCTCCTAGTAATTTTGGTGAGGTGGTTGAGGAGATGTATAGCTGAATATATTAATCACGATCCAGTCAATGTGTCCCTTGGAAAGTTTCAGAGCAATCGGAAGTCACCACCAAAAAGAAAGAAAAAAAAGAATGAGAAAAAGAGAGGAAAAAAAAAGAAATATCCCAGCCAAAATGAGTCCCAATAGTAAGATTTATGAGGTACATAAACCAAAAACAAACAAAAAGACTGACAAATGTAAGAGACAAGAAAGAAAAAAGAAGAAATAACCAGCCAAAATGAACCCCAAGTATAAGATTTATCTGGTACAAAAACAAAAACAAATACACAGAAACACTGACAGAAAAATAAGATGGGAAGGTGGTTATAAATCCTTGATGTGGGCGAGTAAGGTTATTTCCGTACTTCCTGGGTGTATCTTGCTACCTTTGTTAAGGGACTCAACTTTCCAGAGACACAGGGAAATTAAGACTAGCTTATATACAGGGGTAGTATTGAATAGGGAAAAGGGATTACCTTGAAGCCTATATCTATATCTATCTATCTATCTATCTATCTATCTATCTATCTATCTATCTATCTATCATCTATCTATCTATCTATTAAAAACAAGAAAAATAAAAGGAAACCTAGGTATGTGTATAAAAAAAAGTTCAAGTTAAAAAGTTATTATGAAATATGTTGTATTAAATATCTAGTTGTAATGATAAGAAGGTTAAAAAATAAAAGAAGAACATGAGAACGAATTTTAAAAAGTTGTATCTATGAAATATAAGGGTTTGGGGGCAATAGCGGGAGCTTAGTATCTTGTTTTCCCCTGATATTGGGGTTTTACAGTTTTATGGGGACCCTGTTGTTATTGCCCTTTTGTTCTTTTGACTTGTCTTCTGGGGGAAGGGCTTGCTGGGTTGTTTTTTCAGTCAGTTTTGCTTGGGCTGAGTACCCCTGCCCCCTATCAAGGGGCTGGACTCTGAGGAAACTGGTTTTTCAGGTCTTTGTTCTCTGGAGGTTTTTGTTCTTGGGTGACTCTTTGAGGCTTTTCAGAGGGTAGTGGAGAAAAAAAAAAACTCTGCCCCCAGTCCTTTGCCTCAGAGAGAAGCCTCAGCGTGCTCCCCTCTGGATGGCCCAGAACATAAAGATTCCCCCTCTGCAGTCTCCGCTGAGCACTGCAACCTCCCACAGGTGGTGCGCACTCCCAGCCACTGTCTCAGTGGTCACCCGAGGCCCCCACTTGGCTCTGCACCCCTGTGCCACCAAGACCACAAGCTACCTTGGTTCCTGGAGCCCAGTGCTGGCGGTTGTTGGAACTGCTGTCCGGGGTCCATGCCCATGACCTAGCAGCTGTGCAAGTCCAGATGGCTGCAGATTAAGGGATCCGGGCCGGCACCCACAACAAGTTCTCTCAATTGCAGGCGAGGGTGAGCTCAGCCCAGTAGGCAAGAGACGCGTGTCCAGGGACCATGGACTGGGGCCCCTTCTGGCCTCTCTCAGGCATGGGTGGTCACCAGCTGTGACCGTCCTGGGACCATAGGCTTAGGACTATGCCCGTGGCCACCCGATTCCACCAGTTGCCCTTTAAAACCTTTTGCTATTTTTGAGTGCTTTTAACCAGACTCCAAGTTAATGCTGGTCCCCATGCACAGGGCAGTTTCGTACTGGGGTATTACTCTCCAGTGTGTTGCTTCTAGTGGCTCCCTCCCCTTTCTGTTTATCCTTTGATATCAGTCTGAGCACTCCCACCTCGCTTTACCTCAATGGTGATGATCTTCTGCCCCCATAGAGATTGAGAATTGTATAATCTTACTTCTCACGCTGATTTCAGGGGTACTCAGAGTGTTCTGATAGCTATATAGCTCACTTCAGGGGACCCGTTGAAACAGGGACTCCCACTTCACTATCTTGCCCCTCCAACATGATTTTTTTCTTATAGCTAAATGGACATTTATCAAATACTTAAGACAGCTTGAGAACAAGAAGAAAAATGATAAATCCTTCATGAAGAATTGTATTTTATTTTCTTTTCACAAAATAACATGCATGATTTCATCCTTTTCCCACTATACTACTGTTTCCTGTGCAATTGATGATTCTGAGGACTTGGATTTTTGCTTAGTCATCTTATCAAGTTAAGATGAATGATATAAATATTCCTACAGTGGAAATGAGTTCACTAATATTTACATTTGTTTTCTTTCTTTCTTTAAGATTTTAATTTTAAAGATTGTATTTATTTATTTGACAGAGAGAGGGACAGCAAGAAAGGGAACAGAAGCAGGTGAGTGGGAGAGGGAGAAGCAGCCTTCCTGCTGAGCAGGGCACCCAGTGTGGACTCATCCCAGGACTCATCCCTGGACCCTGGATCATGACCCCTGCCGAAGGCAGATGCTTAACAACTGAGCCCCTGGAGCATCCCTCTTTTCTTCCTTCTTTCTTTCCTTCCTTCCTTCCTTCTTTCCTTCCTTCTTCTTTCCTTCCTTCCTTTCTTCTTTCCTTCCTTCCTTCTCTCCCTCCCTCCCTCCTTCCCCCTCCCTCCTTTCCTCCTTTCCTTTTAGAAAGAAACTTTCTTTCTTTCTTTCTTTCTTTCTTTCTTTCTTTCTTTCTTTCTTTCTTTCTTCCTCTCTTTCTTTATTTATCTCTTTTCAGACTCCAATCTTTTACCAATATACATACCTTCAAAATGTCTCTATAATGCTTTCTGGTTAACAATGAATCAATAAAATTTTTAGCCATTCTTTCTTGTACACAATTGAAATCCCTTATATAGTGGCAATGTTGTAGTGCAAAAAGAAAAACCCAATATAAGGAGTTTTGAAGAGAAATTATAGGGACAATTAGTGGGCTATTAGTTGGTTATTGACAATGTATTAGGACAGACTGGAGTTTAACAAAAAAATTGCATGTGATGAATATATGAGTGACTTTTGAAGGTGATGCCATTGTTTCCTAAATGAATTTTTTGTAGCAATTTATTTTCCTGACATTAAAATTGGCTTTTATGGCTGCAAATTGATATATCTTTGGAAGCTTGTTTCCATTGCCTTTTCCCCCCAAATTTAAATATAAATGCCTTTGCGTGCTTTGGGGTTTAAGGCATTACCTTAATATAAAAAACTGCATCCAATTTTAAAACATTTTTAAACACACTTGAAAATAACTGAAATGCTTAAAGGAAAAATTAGTACAATTGGATCTTTAATTGAATTTAATAGATCTATGATTATAATTGCTGATATTAAAACCTTTTAATAGGGAATAAAATAAATATACATTATTAATTCACAATCACTCAACTAATAATTGCAAATGAACATAGTAATTTTATATTGATTCAATATTAAATTTAAAATTCCAAATTATTCCGTTATTTTATTCTAAAGGACCTTAGTCAATGTCGTTTAGCATTCATCTGTATTATTCAGGATATTATAGAAATGATCCTGATTTTTACCTCTGAAAATGTTTCTTTTCTCTTAAATATACTTAATCATGAAGTAAAAATGACACAAAAAGGGCGCCTGGGTGGCTCAGTGGGTTAAAGCCTCTGCTTTCGGCTCAGGTCATTATCTCAGTGTCCTGGGATCGAGTTCCGCATCAGGCTCTCTGCTCAGCAGGGAGCCTGCTTCCTTCTCTCCCTGTCTCTCTGCCTGACTCTCTGCCTACTTGTAATCTCTCTCTCTGTGTCAAATAAATAAACAAAATATTTTTTAAAAATGACACAAAAAATGGGTTAATGATGATTCTGACAAGGACAAATATTTTTAAGAAGGTGAATATTGATGAGAGTGACATTCAAATGGTAATTTTAAAGACAAAACCAATATTCAGATAGTCACTATACAAGCATGACTCCATTCCTTCTCTTGAGCCCCATGCCAAATTCATGCTAACAGTGCTTTTATTTGGTTGATTGGTTAGGTGTGTGTGTGTGTAAGCCCACTGTAAAATTTTCTTTAGACCGCTAGAATTTTTTTTCTAAAAAGATTATTAACCAAATAAATGGTCTCATTCAAGTAGCAGTATGGTTCCACACCACTCTGCCTCTCCCCACTGCACAAGCTAAATAATTATAATTTTTAAATAACTTTATGATGGTATGAAAGTTGCGTTTTAAATCTAAATATACAACCCTATGAAATATAAATATACATAGCTCTGTCTCAGGACTGTCCAACTTGCATTGCATGAAAGGTCATAACATTAATGCTCAAATCTCACTAGCTTGTTATATTCACCCACCCACTATTAGATTTCCAGCCCCCACCAACTCCTTCCTCAGAAATTCCTGGGAGCGGGCGCCTGGGTGGCTCAGTGGGTTAAAACCTCTGCCTTCAGCTCAGGTCATGATCTCAGGGTCCTGGGATCGAGGCCCACATCTGGCTCTCTGCTCAGCAGGGAGCCTGCTTCCTCCTCTCTCCTCTCTCTCTGCCTACTTGTAATCTCTCTCTCTGTGTCAAATAAATAAATAAAATCTTTAAAAAAAAATTCCTGGGAGCACCCTTCCCGCAAAACACACACACACACCTATTTACAGGGTAAATCTTTCTCATGCAAATTTGTCCTTTGTCCATGTGCACTACTGGTCAAAACCACTTGAGGGTGGTATCTTTCACCTTTGGGAAGGCTTTCTCCCTATTCTCCTTAAAGCTACACAACAATTTGAGCTGAAAAAAAAGATCACTGTCCCATGTTCAGACCTCACAACTCAGGTGCCAGTTTGAGCCATGGTGTGTTCCAACCAAAAATGTAGAAAATGCCTTTTTCCAACTCTCTGGCATTCTAAGGTTGGTGTTCACTTCATTCTCTGAGATCCTCTCATGAAAAGAGTTGCTTCTAATTCTGTCTACAAATGCTCTATCAATAGGACTCTAAAGCATCCCCTCCATTTTCCAAAGAACCTCATGTCAACTCAACACCTTTCTCTTTCAGCTAAAAAAAAGGGGGGTTAAAAAAATGAAATTTCTCAGACTGGAAGAAGGCCAACATAGTCATAATTGTCATTTCAATTAGCCTTGGTAAGAACTAATACAGAGCATTATCCTTTAACAATAATTCCGAAACCCAAAATGCTCCAAACACAGAGAGTTTTCCCAAATTTGGTATCCAACTTATTTTGCTCAGCAAAATCTGGAGTTAACTGAGGTTTGTTTCATAAACCTTATTTTTCTCATTTACTCTAAATATTCGGATGAGGTGCTACTTCAGACCCACTTGAGTTATTAACCAATATCAGTATATGTATACTTCATATCAATTTCTTTTTTCTTTTAAAGATTTTACTTATTTATTTGACAGAGAGAGAGAGAATGAGAGAGGGAACACAAGTAGCAGGAGAGGGAGAGGTAGAAGCAGACTCCCCATGGAACAGGGAGCCTGATGTGGGGCTTGATCCCAGGACTCTGGGATGATGACCTGAGCCAAAGGCAGACACTTAATGACTGAGCCACCCAGCTGTCCCTCATATCACTTTAAAAAAACAAAACAAGGGTGCCTGGGTGGCTCAGTGGGTTAAAGCCTCTACTTTCAGCTCAGGTCATGATCTCGGGGTCCTGGGATCAAGGCCCGCATCTGGCTCCCTGCTCAGCGGGGAGCCTGCTTCCCCCATCTCTCTGCCTGCCTCTCTGCCTTCTTGTGATCTCTCTCCCTCTGTGAAATAAATAAAATAAAATCTTTAAAAAAATTTAAAAAAACAAAAAACAAAGAAAAACAAAAAACAAAAATACTTCTGAACTCTAAAATATATCTAGCCTCACAAGATTGCCTCACAAGATGCCTCACCTGCATGCATATGTATTTTGAAATTATACCTGTACTATTCATTGTAAGAAAGTCTAAATAAAACACATGAAAACAGAAACAATATTGCTGAATGAAATTATAAGAATCTCTAACATTTATTTATTTATTTATTCACTTATTCATTCAGAAAACTTTTATGAAGCCTCATTATGTAGTATCTGGCCTGTAAGAAATTATAGATTCCCAAGTGCCCTATCTATACTCACTCATTGATCATTATCATTGTTGATACGATTGGTTAGTGCCAAACACTAGTTTAATTGCCAAACAACAGATTAATCACTGACTAATCTACCAAAACTCGTGTTCTTATCAATACCAGATATTTAGTTGTTTTAAATGACTAGTCTTTTTTGAGTTCCTAGACCTAATTCAAACATGTGTCTGGAGGCTTTCCCACACCCAGTAGGGTGTCCAAGAATTCAACTCAATTCTGACACTATTTACGCATGGATAGCATGAGATTCCACAGGTAAATGGCTCAGTTTCACATCACCACCCTTCACTTCAGATGCCAATTGCAATCCCAGGTTGTTACTTGTGCTCCAGACCAACTGACTATAAACTGGAGGTTCCAACAACTCCCTCCAACTCAGGATGCCAATCACAAGTCCAGGTGGTTAACTGTACTTCTGACTGACTGGCTTTAAATCAGAGATTCTCACAACCCCCTCCATGGGTCTGACTGATGTGCTAGAATGGCTCAGAGAATTCAGGAAACCTATCTACTCACTAGATTGCCAATTTATACCAAGGAATATTAAAGGATACAAATCCAAGGGTTGCAGAAAAGGAGGTGGGTGAGGGGACTGTGTAACTGGGTAATGGGCATTAAGGACGGCACATGATGTGATGAGCACTGGGTGTTTTATGCAACTAATGAATCATCGAACACTACGTTGAAAACTAATGATGTACTATATGCAGGCTAATTGAATTTAAAATAAATAGATAGATAAATAAATAATAATAAAGGATACAATTCAACAGCCAGATGAAAAGATATATAGGACAAGGTCCTGAACAAAGGAACTTCTGTCCTAGTGGAGCGTGGAGTCCTGCAGAATGGCACATGAAAGTATCCTGGTTGCTCAGTCTGGAAGTTCTCTAAATCTCTTCCCTCTGGGTTTTTATGGAGACTTCACTACATAGATACGATGATTAACTCATTGGCCTTTAGTGCCTGATTCAACCTATAGCACTTCTCTGCTCCCCAGCAATCAGGGAATGGGATTGAAATTTCCATACCTCTATTACATGGTTGGTTCCCCTAGCAATGAACCCCCATCCTTAGGTGCTTTCCAAAAGTCACCTTCAGGGCGCCTGGGTGTCTCAGTGGGTTAAAGCCTCTGCCTTAGGCTCAGGTCATGATCTCAGGGTCCTGGGATCAAGGCCCGCATCTGGCTCCCTGCTTGGTGGGGAGCATGCTTCCTCCTCTCTCTCTCTGCCTGCCTCTCTGCCTACTTGTGATCGTTCTCCATCTGTCAAATAAATAAATAAAATCTAAAAAAAAGTCACCTTCATTAACATAAACCCAGTTGTGGTGGAAAAGGGCTTGTTATGTATAATAAGATACCAATTTCATCTTTATGGCTCTGAAAGAATTTCAGGAACTGAGGAGAAGAGACCAAATATAACAAAAGTTTTTTCCATTGTTCTTATTGCTCAGGAAATTCCAAGGGTTTGGGGAGCTATGACCCAAGACCTGTAGACAAAGGCCAAATATATATAAGAAATATATTTTGGTCATCTGGATGATCAAACATATATTTTTTTATAAATCACAATATCACAACTGAAAATGAATATATAAACAAAATATTAGCACACACATAGAAAGGCATTTTGAACTGACTTTTGATTCATTACAAAGTATGTTTTGAAAATCATTTCAATTTAATGACATTTAAAATTTTCAAATTATCCTCGATTTTATTGCCTTATTGGATAGATCCTCTCTATAGTATATAATTTATCATTCTTTATAACCCTTTGCTGTTAGAATTATGTAAAATACTTTTTATTTCTAAAATTAGAGATTTTAAATCATAAAGCAGCCTAGGAAATGTATCTTATGAACCCCTAATGTTTTTTTTTCCCAGAAAAGGATAACTTAAATGACTCTCTGTTTCACCCTTCTACATATATGAGTCCTGAGCATATACTGAAGAGTAGCTGAAAAAAATTTTGTAGTGTATACATTTCTAATTGACTAAAACAGTCCTTCTTCAAACCAATAACAGTGCAGGTCATGTGTGTGTGTGTGTGTGTGTGTGTGTGTGTTTTGTGTGTGTGTGTGTATGTGTGCTTTTTAAACTTTCTCCCACATTTGTATACCATTTCTTAACTTGTTAATATTCTTCCTTATCTATTTTGCTATTATTTTGCAATTAATACAATATGAGCAATTAAAGCAGAGATATTTTCTCCTTTTTACAAATGAGTAAACTAAAATCAGGTAGGACATTTTACCTAAGGACAGGAAGGCATCTGTTTCAAAGAGTGAATGGGCATGTAAACACCATTCTCCAATACAACCCTCCTTGTCTTTGTTGTCTGGTGGTATTCCTATAAATCAGGCTGCAGTATAAATGTGATATTTTTTTAAATTATTTTCCTACTTTTAAAACAATGACTTTCCTTCACCTTAATATTTGTGCCAAAGGATGACACTATTCAGTACTGAAGGCATTATCTTTTAATTAACCACCAGTTATATTTCTGCACCATTTTATGTACTGTACTTTATTACATCATTAGGATTTATTTTTATATTCATAATTGCTGATAAGTACTAAACTTTTTAAGCATGAAAATAAAATTTAGTCATTAAAATGGGTAAAATCTTAAAGGCAGAATGTTAAGTAATTGTTTCATTTGCAGTTTTTAGATCAATAACAGGAATCCAATTAAAATATATATTACCTCTTGTAATTTGGAAATAGATCCCATGATAGAAAATACCTGCTAGAGTGTAAGTAATGAACTGAGAGTCATGCTTGTGAATAATACCAAATTAGAAAAGAACAACATCTTCATATTTCATTCTTTATAGAAATTGAGGATGATTTTTGAAAAAGCCTTTTTAAATGAATGACTTAGAAAAAGTACTTATAAAAGTAATAGAATTATTAACATCCTGTAAGGAAATGGTCCTGTGAAGATAGACTTTTTCATAGTGTAGGGGAGCAAATTTTACCATTCCAAGCTATACCTCTTTACCATATTGATTATTCTAAGCTGTTTTTTTTTAAGAAACTGGAGACACAAGAAAAGCTCTAAAATCCAAGTAGAAATTTCCCTTTTGTAAGAGATATTTACATAAAGGGAAATTTCCATTGATAGTGCTCTCTCCCTCTATACTGTATAAGAGGAGGATGACTCTAAATCTCTAGAAATTCTTATCAATGGAGAAGGCAAGGACTTAATTCTGCATAACCTTACCCTTGTTTACCATACTTTTTCTGGTAACTTTCTGTAACTGACTCCTTACCCCCAACATCTTCTTTTGTCTTTAGCTGGAGATGGTTTTTAAGGTGATGGCTTTGGCCATTTTAGTAAGTTAATCAACTTTCCTGGGTCGCTTCTATGCATATAGGAAGTATACATGGTTATTAAACTTTTGTTTGATTTTCTCCTATTAATGTGTCTCATGCCAGTTTGATTCTTAGATCAGCTAGAAGGACAAGGTAAATAATTTTTTCTCCCAACAATATCAATAATATCCATATCTATTGACATTTTAAATGCTTACTCCTAAGAACATCTGCATCCATGCTTTCTATTAACATATGTGATAGTGATTCCACAGATGTCAATAACACTAGCAAAAACTCACACAAACCATGTTGGCATCTAAAAAGTCCCAAGGCTTTTACACAAAACGTGGACAATCTAGGCAGTATATTAGTTGTAGGGGAAACAAAAATTAACCTGCTACTGTCTCTTCTCTCAAAGATCTTAGAGTCAACAGTAAAATAATGCAAAAGGTGATCAATTACACAAAAGAATAAACACAGTAATACAGGCTTATCAGGAAAAGGATTCATCAAAGATCAGAAGGTAATGTGAAATGATCCTTGGAAGATGAGTAGAATTTCAGTAGGTAAAGATGAAGAAAAATAATGAGTAAATGCATTACAGTGGAAAAGCAAGGAAATGACAAAAATCTAGTTTGGCTACAGTATATGTAAGAAGATATGACAAAACTTGAAAGTGTTAAAAAATAGTAGTGAAAAGTAGTAGTAAAAAATCAAATATTATCATAATGGGAATTTTTGCTTATTGATCAAATGATTTCAAGGTTTCTAGGGAATAATCAGACAAAAATAGCAAGTAAAGGGGCACCTGGATGGCTCAGTGGGTTAAAGCCTCTGCCTTTGGCTCAGGTCATGGTCTTAGGGTCCTGGGATCAAGCCCCGCATCGGGCTACCTGCTCAGAGGGGAGCCTGCTTCCTCCTCTCTCTCTTCCTGCCTCTCTGTCTGCTTGTGATCTCTCTCTGTCAAATAAATAAATAAAATAAAAAATCTTTTAAAAAATTAAAAATAGAATTACCATATGATGCAGTAATCACACTACTGGGTATTTACCGAAAGAAATACAAAAACACTAATTTGAAAGGATATAAGCATCTCTATGCTTATTGCAGCATTATTTACATTAGCCAAATTATAGAAGGATCCCATGAGTCCATTGATAAGTGCATAAGGAAGATGTGATTATATATATATATAAATTAAAATGGAATGTTTTAAAATATTTTATAATTATATATACATGTATATGTATGCATAAATTAAAAATGGGTTATTAGTCATAAAAAAGAATGAAATCTTGTCATTTCAAACAATACAGATTAATCTGGAGAGTAAAATGCTAAGCAAAATAAGGTGGTCAGAGAAAGACAAATACCATATGATTTCACTCTATGTGGAATTTAAGAAACAAAACAAACAGTATAGGGGCAAAAATGAGAGACACAAACTGAGAAACAGACTCTAATCTACAGAGAACAAACTGATGGTTACCAGAGGTGAAGTGGGTGGAGGAATAGGTTAAATAGATGATGGGGATTAAGGAGTGCACTTGTGATGAGCACCAGGTGATTCATGGAAGTGTTGAATCACTAAATTACACTGGAAATTAATATTACACTATGTGTTAACTAACTGGAATTTAAATAAACACTTAAAAAGAGAAACATGCCATATGATTTCACTTATGTGGAATTTAAGAACCAAAACAAACAAAGGGAAAAAAGAGAAAAATGAAAAAACACACACTTAACTTTAGAGAACTGATGGTTATTAGAAGGGAGGTGGTTGGGAGATGGGTGAAACAGGTGAAGGGGATTAAGAGTACACTTAATGAACACTGAGTAATGTACAGAACTGTACATTCTCTATATTGTCCACCTGAAACTAACAAAACACTCTGTTAACCATACTGGATTTAAAACAAAATTTTAAAAAAGAGTTATAGATGTTGGAAAACCAGAAAAAAAACTTTATTTTCTGTAGAATTATGTGGGAAAGTTTAAGAAATTGGCTAGTAAGCCCTCACTCTCTCCTATACATATACTTATTATTCTTATATATTCTACAGAGGAAAGTATCACTTATTCTTTGTCTTTCCTTTCCTCTTCCCAATTTGCTTCTTTGAGATTTTATATGGTGTTCCAATAACAATAATAACAGTTGCATTGTTGGTGGCAGCCACAAGAGCTATCATTTATGTAATAACTACTTAGTATGTACTTAGCATTTTGCTAAGCTCTTTACAAATTAGTTTGCTACTTCTCCCCTCAATGCTGTGAGGCAAGTACCAGTATTTTTCTCATTTTACAGATGAAGAAGTGAAGAAAAATAGAGGTAAAGTAACCAAGGTCAGATAGCTCATGAGGGGCGCCTGGGTGGCTCAGTGGGTTAAAGCCTCTGCCTTGGGCTCAGGTCATGATCTCAGGGTCCTGGGATCAAGGCCCACAGCAGGGTGCTCAGCGGGGAGCCTGCTTCCTCCTTTCTCTCTGCCTGCCTCTCTGCCTGCTTGTGATCTCTCTCTCCCTGTCAAATAAATAAAATCTTTTTTAAAATTTTTTTTAAAAAGATAGCTAAAGAATTGCTGTGCTTAGATTTAAACCCAGGTGCATTTAATTCTGAAAGCTATTAACTTAACCATTATATAATTGTGTTCCATAAAGGTGGAAAAGTTAGTGAAATTACTCTGACCTCTATAAGGTTATAGGTACTGTGTGATTGGAAGATCTATAATCTTCTCAATATTTATACACGCTTATCACTTGCTCAAGGTATATGGAACTATAAAAAAGCAACATTCTATATTGTGTGCCCTTTTAGTAGGAATCCTTAGGGAAGCAATAATACAACTAGTTCATTAGCCATATCAGTTGAATCATCAAATGGGTGGCTAAGGGCGCCTGGGTGGCTCAGTGGGTTAAAGCCTCTGCTTTCAGCTCAGGTCATGATCTCAGGGTCCTGGGATCGAGGCCCGCATCGGGCTCTCTGCTCAGCAGGGAGCCTGCATTCTCTGCCTGCCTCTCTGCCTACTTGTGATCTCTCTCTGTGTCAAATAAATAAATAAAAAATCTTAAAAAAACAAAAAAAAACCCAAATGGGTGGCTAATGTCAGGGCCAGGCCATTGAAATATTTTAAAAATCACTTATTTTCATTGAGGATTTTAAATCAGGCTCAGTCGGTTAATTGTCTGCCTTCAGCACAGATCATGATCCCAGGATTCTGGGATCAAGTCCCACATTGGGGTCCCTGCTCATGAGGGAGTCTGCTTCTCCCTCTAACCCACCCTCCTGCTGGTGTTCTCTCACACATGCTCTCTCTCACAAATAAATAAAATATTTTTTAAGTGACACGTTTTGTCTTAGAGAATCTGTAAGTACTATGTGTATAGGTGTGGAAATATGTATGTAACTCAGTATGACACACTAAAGTTAATTTAGATTTATCACACAATGTATTATTTTAAAACTAAAGTTATGTTGATATAGACTTGCTCATATACCCATTTCTTGAAAAATTCACCCTAGCATTAGAAATCATTTTTTTCCAATTATTTGTCATATTTCTTTGAAGTGATTACTGAACTATACACATGAAGAAAAATGGTATATTTTAATGACATATTGCTATTTATGTCATTCTCCTGAATATGTTTTCCAGAACTCCAGTAGGTTACTGTATTTATATATTATGATGGAAAGTAAGTTATACAAATCAACTGCTACAACCTTCAGAGCTAAAGTGAGAACATATGTCTCTTTGAATTAACCTTTTTGGGATTTTGATATGTGCATTGGAAGATTACACCCCCAATGTCTCTGATCTATATAGAGCTAATTATGTGTAACTTATTAAAGCAGATTGTCATTTATTTTCTACAAACATGAATACCTCAGTCTTGCTTTAAAATAGACTTAGTCTGTTAAATAATCACATTTGGAGCATGAAAGAACCACATAAACTAAGTGGTATATTCTATATTTTGAAATTGTAATTCTTTATTACCTAAATTCATGTTTAACTTGCAGATTTTATTGTTTTATCCCAAACTTGGTTAAAAAAATATAATCTATATGAATAAGAAAAGACATCTAATATAGTCAATGTCTATAAAACACTAAAAGATAAGTTTTTGAGTCAGGGAGCAAAATCAAACCAGTTATATAATGTCTTTTAGTATTTCCTACTCCAAATTGTTTGAGGAAATATTTCACTTTACAACTAATTGTGTCAACAAAATAATAATACCATTAATATAGTGCTTTTTTCCTTAAGTATTTCTTAAACATGATCTCATTTACTCCTCATAACAATTCACTGATATAGGGTTCCCAGTACTAGAATCTTTCCACTGATATCATAATGTATTTAATTAGAAGAAAATGCCATTTAATACCTTTTTTCTCCCAAATTTTTAACTTTTTTCCCCATCAATCCCTTTGATAGTCTCATTGCATTCTTTTTAGACATACTGATAACTGCCACATCTTCCCATCAACAATTTTATCAATACACCTATAGCAACAATAGCTGGCATTTATTAAGGACTTACTATGTGCCAAGCATTACTGTATACACTTTACCTTTTTCAACCTATTTAATATTTACAAAAACTCTATGACCTATGTACTATTATTCCATTCACATTATATTTTATTTGTTTTGAGATATATTTGACATATAACATTGTGCAAGTTTGATATGTACAACATAATGATTTGATATAGGCATATATTGTGAAATGATAACCACAATAAGTTTAGTTAACAGCACGTCATGTAGTTACAAAGATTTTTCCCCCTTTTTTAAAGTCTACTCTAATTAGCAACTTCCAAATATACATAACAGTATTAACCATAGCTATCATGCTTTACCTTATAACCTCAAGAGTAATTTACCTTATAACTAGAAGTTTGTATATTTTGAGCATCTTCATCCATTTCCCCTACTCTCCTCCTGGCAAACACCAATGTGATCTCTATTTCAATGAGCTTTTTTTTTGATATCACATATCATTCCCATTTTAGAGATAAGAAAATGAAAACATTAGTCCAAGGTTACAAAAAAAAAGCAAAACAAAACAAACAACAACAAAAGCAAAAGCAAATGGCAAACACAGGATCTATACTCAGGAAGTCTGTCTCCAGACACTCACTCTAAACCCCATACTCTACTGCCTGCTGCTATTACAAAAGTGTTCCCTAGAGTGCTCTCCTTTTGCCTTGAATTACATCCTTCTTCACCTTTACAAGGACTTTACTAATGCAATTATGTCCTTCCTCTAGTATTTAGTTTCTTCCTCTCTGCCTGTGAACCAAGCCCCATTATCATTCAAATATGCCTTATTACCACCCATCTTAAAAATGTAACAAAGCAACAAACAAACAAAATTCTCCATTTTTCTAATCTCATTTAATGGTAATAATTCTCTAAATACTTGTCTCTACTCCCTAACTCAACCTCTTGAACTTTATTTATTTTGCAAACCATGCTATTAAAATACTCTTCTAAATACTCACCTAAACCCCCTAACTCAACTTCTTTGTCTTGAAAAAGCTCTCACCAAAAACACCAAAGACATTTTTTGTCCAAGTCAATGGCAAGATCTTTGATTTAATTTTATTGACCCATCAGTAGCACTTGGCATGGATGACAACATTCTCATTGAAGTATCATCTAGTTTTTTTATCTCATTATACACTTTTTCTCAGCCTCCTTTCATGGTCCATCCTCCTGGATAAGACTTTTAGAAGCTGGAATGCCTCAGATCTTTTCCTTACCCCTTCTTTTCTCTGTACACTCTCTCCCTAAACTTATCTACTATCATGAGTTCAAATCTATATACTGAAGATTCTCAAATCCACAGGTCCATCCTAGACTGTTCTCTTGAACTTCAGAAATCATATCATATATACAACTCCCTACTCCATATTGTCACTTGAAAATCTAATAGATCTCTCAATCCTAACAGAACCCAAATAAAACTACAAAGTTTCACTTCTAAATCTGTTCTCTACTAAACCTTCCTCTTTTGAGTAAACACCCAGTTGTTGAGGCTAAAAACAAAATACAGGAATCATCCTTGATTCTTCTTTCCTTTAAATTTCAGGTTTAATACATCAGTAGATGCTGTCATAACTTCAAAAATCTATCTCCAAAAATATTTCTACTGTTAAAATTTTTCAGATCTGTTTCCACTGGATTTGAAACCTCTAGTCCAAGTCACTATTCTCATGTGGACTATTGCAATATTCCTCTAATTT
Organism: Ailurus styani; assembly: GCA_002007465.1. Classification (NCBI taxonomy): domain Eukaryota; kingdom Metazoa; phylum Chordata; class Mammalia; order Carnivora; family Ailuridae; genus Ailurus; species Ailurus styani. Next base: position 17,915 of record LNAC01001252.1, read on the forward strand.
GTCTCCCTGTTTCTACTAATTTTTCCCCTACAATATGTCCTCTTTACACCACCTAGGGTAATAAAAAAGTTTTGAAAATATTAATCTGATAATAGTACTTCACAGTTTATAACCTTCCAGTGTTTCTTCATCAAACTTAAAATAAAACTAACTCTTTTTAAAATTTATTTGACAAAGAGAGATCACAAGCAGGCAGAGAGGCAAGCAGAGAGAGAGGAGGAAGCAGGCTCCCAGCTGAGCAGAGACCCCGATGCAGGACTCGATTCCAGGACGCTGAGATCATGACCTGAACTGAAGGCAGAGGCTTTAACCCACTGAGCCACCCAGGTGCCCAAAATAAAATTAACTCTTTATCCTGGATTACAAAGGTCCATATTTTGTTGCTTTGTCCTATTTCTCTATTGTCTGGTCTTTCCAACCTCTCCCTCCTTAATTTTGCTTTTTTCAGATTGGTTCTTCTTGTACAGTAAGCTTATTTCTGTTTCAGTGATTTTTGGAATATATGTACTTCTCTTTCTCATCATTCAAGTCTCAAGTCAAATGCCACTTCCCCAGAAAGGTTTTTTCCAATCACCCTGGCAAAACTGATCACCTGGTTACCATCCTTTACAGTAAGAGAGCTCTTCTTTTTATTATTATTTATGAGTACTAGACATCTTCTCATTTCTTCTCATTTTATTATCTATCTGTCCCTTTGGAATGTAAGTTCCTTGAAGATGGGAATCCAGTCCATCTTGGATCCTAAACATCTAAAAAGTATCTGTACCATAATAGGCACTCAATAAATATTTGTTAACAGACTCACTATGATACACCTATATCTACAAATGGAAATTCAAAAACAGTAAACATGGAAAGGTTATATGAAGTCACTAAAAGTGGAGCAGGAAACACCATTAAGGACCTGATTCCAACTACAGGGCAGTCTACCTTGAAAAAAATACAAAATCAGATAAATAATAGATGATAGCTCAATAGACAGATAGATACACCATTTTGTGACTTGAGTTTTTCTGGCCAATTTGATCATCTTTCCACTTTCAATGTAATTTTGTATCCCTAGAAGTAAAAAATGCTTGGTAGATGACTATGAATGTAAGTTTTTCAAAGTTCTTAATAAGTGTAAAATAGATGTTTATAGGGCAAAGGGCCTCCTCACTAAATATATATTATATGCTCCTTGCAGGTAAGATTTTTTTCTGAGAGAGTGGATGTTAATATGGCAGAGGAGTGGGGTGACCCTAAGTTTGTCTCATCCCTTGAATACAGCTCGGTAGTTATCAAATCACTCTGAATACCTGAGAGATCAATTGGTGATCTAAGAACACAAATGCTGCAGGTCTACAAGTAGGAAAGTGACTACCGTTTGTAGGGGTGGAGGTGTGGAGATTTCAATCTGCTGTGATCTAGCTGGGATACAGTAAAGGGGAGGAAGGCTGCTTAAGGAGGCTACTGCAGAGCATTATAGGTAGTGGAGTGCAAAATTGGAACTTTTAAAAGTCTTCTACAAATTTCCTTTGCATTCTGATTTTGTTCCAAGCCATTTTTTCCAAACAACCAGTCTCATTTAGGACAAAATTACCTTCTTCTACCTTTAACAAAAATGCATTCCCATTCCTTATATCTTTCTTATGTATCTCCTCTTCCATATACAGAGTTTTTTCTTATTCCCATCAGTCTCAGTTACAGTTAGCAGAATTTTGCACTCTTAGAAACCCCAGTCTCCTCAGACTAAGGAGTAGCCAACTGTGAACTGCTGTTACCCCAGAATTTTTAGATGGCAACTTTGTGTTCCAGTTAAGCACAAAACATGTTTATCAACAGATTTACATATCTTTAGTTTCTTTGCCTAAGAAGTCAAAATATAAACTTATGTCCAGTACTCAATGCTTTAGTATTTTTTTATCCTATTTGGAAAAGACTTATATGCCCAATAAATTTAATTTCATTTATCATCCAAGCAAAACTTTAAAGTTTCAGGTTACCAAAGACTTTAAAAGCTCTCTTAACAATTACCCATGAAAATTTCAAAGACAGGCAATTAACTATTAAGTTTAGTTGTCTTTTTGTTATCAAATTACAGCAGAGATAATACGAGCTTATTTGACCTTCAGCAAACCTCCATAGATAAGTGCTCACAACTAGACTGACAGGTGGATCCAGCCAGTTGTCCCTGGTCTCCTATTGTGGGTCCAGCAGGGCAGAGGTGAGCCACAGCTGTCTGGGAGAATTCAGCCCTGGGTCCGCTGAAATCAGCAGGGCGCTCCTAAACCCAGGGTAGGAACTCCGTTGCCCTCCAAGGCTCATTTCCAGTCCCACACCGGTGGCACAATGGGCCAGTGCAGTTGGGTTTCCCAGTCAGGGAACCAAATGCTGCGGAAGTTCAGAGGCGACCAAGAAACTCAAGCAGCACCTCTAAGAGCTGGGAGAACAGTTTATTACACCAGCGGGTCCAGCAGAATAGTTTCACAAAGGCTGAGCCCCTAGTTGCAATTAGGGAGGGCATTTATATAGGCAAACTAGGGATTTTTCACAAGGTCACACCACTGATTGGCTCAGGGCAGGGCCGTGCAACAGGTCTTTGTTTAGGTCTTTGGTGGGGTCTCACCACTGATTAGCTCCAGGGCCCTGCAGCATCCCAAACCTGGGGGTCCACTGAGGGGAGACAGCTGAGGAGGGGGATGGCATAGAGGGGATTAAGGGAAGAATAAGGTGGGCAGTATTTTGGGGCTTTTCTGCCTCAATGGGAGTTCCCTTGGTAGTCAGAAACCCCCGTTCTTGCCAGAGGACAGAATGGGTGTGAGTAATAAGATAGGCATATACAGGGGTATGGTGGGTTGCCACAACAGGCCTGGAGGTATCCCAAACCTGGGGGTCCACTGAGGGGAGACAGCTGAGGAGGGGGATGGCATAGAGGGGATTAAGGGAAGAATAAGGTGGGCAGATGTAGAGGGGGAAGGGGAAAGACGTACGGTGGCCTGGAGTTTATGGAGGATATCCCTGCGGAGGAGAGGCATGGGGCAGCAGGGGATAATGAGGAAGGAGTGTGAGAAGGGGAACCCATCCAGGCTGCATGTGAGGGGAGGGGTGGTCCTCGGAGTGGAGAAGGTGCCATTGATTCCCATCACCATAACTAGGGAGGGACGACTGGAACCTGAGTAGGAAGGCAGAATGGAATAGGTAGCCCCTGTGTCTAATAGAAAGGATATGGACTCAACCACTACCTGGAGCATAACCCTGGGCTCGGCATGGGTGAGAGGGGTGTCCGAGTCTGGGCCTCGTCAGTCGTCCTCCAACCCAAGTAGCTGAAAGGAAGGACTCACCATCTTGGGGTTACCCCTGTGTAGAGGCGCCGAGGATTTTCCAAGATTGGGGCATTCCAACTTCCAGTGGCCCATCATTCGGCACTGGGGGCATGGCCGGGTTGGCTCCTTAGGTTTGGGACATTGGCGGGCCCAGTGTCCTTTGGCTCTGCATTTGAAACAGGCCCCCAGAGGGGTGCAGTTGTTTGCCCCTCTTTGTTGGCTCCTGGAGCCAGCTGGCCTCAGGGCTGCTACCAAGGCCTCCTCCCGGGTGTTAAAAACTTTAAATGCCATTTTCACCAGATCAGAGATGGGAGTCTGAGGGCCCTCCTCCACCTTTTTAAATTTCTTTCAAATGTCCGGTGCAGATTGGGAAATGAAGTGGGTAGCCAGGACAGTAGTCCCCACCAGGGAGGCTGGGTTTAAACAGGCATACTGAGTTAAGGCCCTGGTTAACCTATTAAGGAACATGGCGGGGTTTTCATCAAGGGTCTGGATGATTTCCCTGATCTTATCATAATTGACTGCTTTGTTAGAGGCCGCTCGCATCCTCCAATAAGGCACTGGACCATGCGGTCATGGTGTCAGCAGCCATCTTGGCTGTCTTGGTAGTCCCATCCGGGTTCTATAGCTGGGACTGCTTGGGCGCCTACCAGCATGGTGGTGTAAGGTGGACCTGATCAGCATGCTCTCGGGCTGCAGCCTGAATGCGTTCCCTCTCCTTTGTAGTGAGGGTTGTGGTCTGAATGACATGGAAGTCGTGCCAGGTGAGGTGATAGGCCTGGGCTAAGTATTGGAACTCCTTGATGAAGTTGTCTGGGTTGGCCGAAAAGGAGCCCAGACGCTTTTCTATCTGGGAGAGGTCCTGCAGGGAGAAAGGTGCATGGACTCGAACAACCCCCTTGGCTCCAGTGACCTCTCTCAAGTGGGCAGACAGGTCTGGGGAGAGATTCCAGGATCTCGTGCAAGCGGAGATGGGAGGGGAGGCAGGAGGGGTAGGCTCAGAGTCAGAGTCTGGAGGCACAGGGGATGGGCCAGAAATAGGGGGTGAGGGGGTAGGAGTGGCGGAAACTGAAGTGGGCAGAGGGGCAGAAGGTTCGGGATAGAGAGGAGAAGGGGGTGCTGGAGGCCCCCGCGCCGGTGGAGGAGTGAAACTTTCTGGAGGTTCAGTGAGTGGGGAGGGGGAAGCTGTAGGAGGTAGAGTGGGGGGAAGCATGCGGGCCAGGAGAACCTGCGAGGTAGAACAGAGAGTAGAGACAAGGGCAAGGGTGTAAAGTCCAGAAGGCCCACAAATAAGGAACCTTGGCCCATTTGCCTTGGTGTCTACAGAGGTTGTCTGAATCCTTTAGGACCTGATAATTTGGATTGGGTGGTTCCCATGATTCCTGCCAGGCAAACCAAGAGTCAGAGGCAGGCGTCCCCACGTCCAACACTAGGTTGTGGAATGGAACGGAGACTGCGATAGAGATTGGGATGTCTCCCAATTTCCTAGAGTCACGAAAGTCACCTGGTGACTGGAGAGTAGCCCTGACGCAGCCGCGATTCGGACAGGACTACCCGGAAAGACACAGAATTGAGGGGAACTCACCACGTTTTTGGAGGCTGTGTTCTGCACGGAGGGTCCGGGTCCAGGCAGGGAGAGGAGAGAGTTCCTTCACCAGTGTGAGGTCTCAATCTCCTCCTGGGTTTTTGCACCAAATGTAAGGTTTCCCAGTAGCCCTCCCAGTAACGGCGGATTAAGCGAGACACCAGACGAACAGGCATGAGGGGAGCTTTAATAGAGGCACCCTCTGGCAAGGTTCCATGACTCTGAGAGAAGGGAGTCTGGGAAGTCATGCCCGGAGAGGATGCGCACGGGTTTTTATGGGGTTTGGGTGGAACGGGGGAACATGACCATAATTGGTAGGAGATTGGGTGGAGTTTAGCCTTCAGTTTCCCACCTAAGTTCTGGTTTTGGAGGTCTTTCCAGATGTAGAAGCTGATGGGGGCAGGAGGTCCCCCGAGAAGCTCCTGGGGTGGGACAGTAAGATGGCGGGTCGGCCGCCATCTTGTGGCGTCCTCAGTTCCCTGGACCCGTCGGCCCAACAGAAGCCATAAAAAGGAGGATGGATGAAGCAGAACAGCGAATTGGTGATGTAGAAGATAAAATTATAGAAAATAAGGAAGCTGAAAAGAAGAGGGAGAGGAAACTATTGGATAACAAAGGTAGACCTACGGAATTCAGTGATTACATAAAGTGAAATAATATCCATGTTATAGGAGTCCCAGAAGATGAGGAGCAGGAAAAGGGGGCAGAAGGTTTACTTGAACAAATAATAGCCGAGAACTTCCCTAATCTGGGGAATGGAATAGGCATTCAAGTTCAGGAGGCACAGAGGACCCCCCTCATAATCAACAAAAAGTAATCAACACATTGTGACATATAGTGAAGCTTGCAAATTACAGAGATAAAGAGAAAATCATGAAAGAGGCTCAGAACAACAAGTCCACTCTGGAAAAGAGTATGGAGTTCCCGCAACAAGTTAAAAATAGAACTACCCTATGAGCCAGCAAAATTGCAATATGAGGTATTTATCCAAAGGATACAAAAATAGTGATTTGAAGGGGCCCATGCACCCAAATGTTTATATCAGCAATGTCCACAATCACCAAAATATGGAAAGAGCCCAGATGTCCATCCACAGATGAATGAATGAAGAAGTGATTCACACACACACACACAATGGAATATTACTCAGCCATTTGCAACAATGTGGATGGAACTAGACGGTATTCTGCTAAGTGAAATAAGTCAGTTAGAGAAAGACAAATACTATATGATTTCACTCATATCTGGAAATTTAAGAAACAAAACAGATGCACATGGGGAAGGGAAAGAAAAATAAAAATGAGATAAAAACAGGGAGGCAAACCATAAGAGACTCTTAACTATAGGAAACAAGTAGGGTTGCTGGAGGGGAGATGGGGGGTGGGGTAATTGGGTGATGGGCATTAAGGAGTATAGTTAATGTAATGAGCATGATGTTATATGCAACTGATGAATCACTAAATTCTACCCCTGAAACTAATAATACAGTATATCTTAACTAAATTAAATTTAAGCATGCCTGGGCTCAGTCTGTTAAACATCAGCTCAGGTCATGATCCTAGAGTCCCAGGATCAAGCCCCACATGGGGCTCCCCACCCAGTGAGGAAGGAATCTTTTTCTCCCTCTGCCCCTCACCCTGCCCTTGTGCTCTCTTTCTCTCAAATAAATAAATAAAATCTTTTTAAAAAACTGAATTTAAATTTAAAAACATTTTAAAAGAAGGTTTTCTTCTGAGAGCTTAGAATGGAATTCAGCTTCTGGACTAGTTGATTATTTTCATTTTTATTTTTTTCTTAAAGACAATAGGTCAGAAACAGCTTAATCAACATGTATTTATTTTTAGTTATATAAATTATTTTCCTGCCACTTTGGAAAAATTCCCCAATAGTGACAACTACAATTATTTTAGTGTTAATCTTATCAATATGTGAAAAATATTTTCTGTGTGATTTGAGATATTTGAACTATGAAAATAAAAATTTATTTAAAGTATTATCTCCATTGTCAGTGAAGAGGAACGCTACAACAGCATTCTCTTTTGCATCAGAATTAACCGAAGTTACCAATGCAGAAATTGTATTTTAATCAGTTCATGTACTCATTAAAAAGTTCACAGTTAATCACAAGTAATTGTTTCTAAGCCTTTTCTAGAAGTAATGCATGTGTTATATTACATACTGATTTGAATGATATAACTCTGAGATCTCAAATAATAGTTACTTAAACTAGAAAGGTTTATTTTTCTTTCACATCAGAATTGGGTAGATAGCTTCAAAATTAGCAGGGATCAGTTCTTTTTAGCATACTGATCTGATATCAAGGATATATAACTGTCATCTCCTTGTCCAAGAAAGTATTGTAGCTTCTGCTATCATTTTTATATTCCAGCCTAAAGGAAAGATGTAATGATGCAAGGGAAAGAATGTACCTTTCTTTTAAATGAATGGCCTGGATATTGGGTACATTAACTCTGTTCACATTCCACTGCCCAAAATTTAGTCACACAGCTTGCCTTACATACTAAAAGGGAGCCTGTGAGATATAGTCTCTGACTAGGTAGTCATGTATCCAACATAAATGTTATTCTTATATATAAAAGGGAGAATGAATTTTGGGGGACAATTAGTCTCTACTGCTGTACATGACATGGAAATGAAAATTAATAGTAATTCAATAATTCCTTTTATTTATGTAGAATTTTTTTTCTGTAGCATGCTTTCGATTATTTTACTTTACCCTAACTTTAAGTCAATATTTAATGATCTACATTAGAACCAAAGAGGAGTGGAAAATCATAAATAACTATAAGTGGCATATAATATAAACATAATTAATTTTATTTTGATTTGAATGTTCTGGTTCTTTGATGACTAAATAATAAAGGCCAGCAATATTGAATTATCATTAAACCTTAAATATGAAAAAAAACCTTAAATATGATGGAATATTTCACAACTGCAGATAGGTTCATGCTGCTCTTTCTGCCCACGATGGTCTGTTTTCTTGCTTGCCTTGCCAAATATTCAGCCAACTTCTAAGATTCGTCATTCTAAGATTCATCCTTGGGTGGTGGGGGAACTCTCCTACTAACAGGTAGAATTAACTAAACCATCTTTGTGTTCTCAATAAAACATAATTTTATTGTGTTTGTAGGTTTATATATCAGTCTCCCCAGTAGAAGGAAACATATGAAGTTAAAGATGAAGCTTAATTCATCTATATCCCCAGATTTTGACACAGAAACTTGCATATTGTACCTATGCAATGATGTTTATGGATTTGAGTTAAACACTTATAAAATAATAAATTATACTATTAAATATATCATTCAAGGAGTTCCGAAAAGCATGGGATAGAAACCATCACTTACCTCTTTTCACTTATGCATAACATTTCACACAGTAAAGGGATTACCTAATGAAATGCAGTCCATGTTAAGGAACCTCAATGAAAAACAAATAAGCATGGTTTCATGTGAGAATTAATACAACAGAGAACAGTATCAGGTATTGGTAAAAGATGCAGATATACAAGTAATGTCAAAAAGAAAATAAAGTTCTAGATATCGATATTTGCTCTCATTAGTAGAAATTAAGATTTACATGAATATTCTGGCTAATTCAATAATATATTAAACATAAATATGAGTTATAAGTGTTAGAATACATGGACACAGAATTCACAATATTTGTATATTATTATATGCCTAAATATACAAGAGCATTAATTTGTAAAACAATAGAAATAACACAAGAGTTCCACAAAATAGTAAGCAAAAGAAAATACATAAAAATAAATTAATTCTCTTGCCATTAGAAATAACTTGTAAGAAATGAAGGAAAATGTGATTTTTTAAGTAATCAAGACTACCAGCTATCTAACATAGAGTATTCTCCAGAATAGATCACATACTAGGTCACAACTCAGGCCTCAACAAGTACAAAAAGAATGAGATCATACCATGCATCTTTTCTGACCACAACATTATGAAACTTGAAGTCAATCACAAGAAAAAAAAATGGAAAGACCACAAATACATGCAAGTTAAACAACATGCTACTAAACAATGAAAGAATCAACCAGAAAATCAAAGAAGAAATAAAAAATACAGAGAAACAAGTGAAAATGAAAACACAATGGTCAAAAGCCTTCTGGATGCACCAAAGCAATTCTGAGGGAAGTATATAGCAATACAGAACTTCCTCAAGAAGCAAGAAAAATCTCAAATAAACAAATTAACCTTAAACCTAAAGGAGCTAGAGAAAGAACAACAAAAGGAGCCAAAAGCCAGCATAAAAAGGGAAATAAAAAGAAGCACAAAAAATGATATAGAAACTTAAAAAAATAACAGATCAATGAAACCAGGAGCTGGTTTTTTGAAAAAAATTAATAAAATTGATGAACCCCTAGCCATACTTATCAAAAAGAAAAGAGAAAAGACCCAAATAAGGGGCACCTGGGTGGCTCAGTTGGTTAAGCAGATGCCTTCGGCTCAGGTCATGATCCCAGGGTCCTGGGATCGAGTTCTGCATCGGGCTCCTTGCTGAGCAAGGAGCCTGCTTCTCCCTCTGGCTCTGCCTACTTGTGCTCTCTCTCTCTCTCTGACAAATAAATAAAATCTTTAAAAATATATAATTATAAAAGAATATTATGATAAAATATATGGCTACAAATTGGACAACCTGGAAGAAATGGATAAATTCCAAGAAACATATAAACTACCAAAACTGAAACAGGAAACAGAAAGCTTAAACAGATGGATAACCAGCAAAGAAATTGAATCAGTAATCAAATATCTCCCAACAAATAAGAGTCCGGGACCAGATGACATCACAGTCAAATTCTACCAAAAATTGAAAGAAGAGTTGATACCTGTTCTTAAACTATTCCAAAAAATATAAATGGAAGCAAAAATTCCTAACTCATTCTATGAGGCCAGTGTTACCCTGATACCCAAACTAGACAAAGGCTCCACTGAACAGGAGAGCTATATAGGCCAATATCCCTGATAAACATGGATGCAAATATTCTCAATAAAATACGAGCAAATCAAATCCAACAATATGTTAAAAGAATCATTCACCACAATCAAGTGGGATTCCTACTTGGTTGCAAAGGGGGTTCAATATTCACAGATCAATCAACATGATACACCACATTAATTGAAGAAAGGATAAGAATGCTGTGATCTTCTCAATAGATGCAGAAAAAGCATGTGACAAAGTACAACAACCATTCCTGATAACTTTAAACAAAGTACAGTTAGAGGGAACATACCTCAACATAAGAAGGCTATACACAAAAATTCCACAGCTAATATCTTCCATGGGGAAAAACTGAGAACTTTTCCTGTATGGTCAGGAATGAAACAGGGATGTCCACTCTCACAACTCTTATTTTAATACAATACTGGAATTCGTAACCACAGCAGACAACACAAAGAAAAAAAAATTCCAAATTGGCAAGGAAGAAGTTAAACTCTCACTATTTGCAAATGGCATGACAATCTTTATAGAAAACCCAAAAGAATCCACCAAGAATTTGCTAGAACTGATATGTGAATTCAGTAAAGTCACAGGATACAAAATCATTGTATAGAAATCTGCTGCAATTTATACAGCAATAATGAAGCAGCAGAAAGAGAAATCAAGGAATTGATTCCAGTTACAATTGCACCAAAAACCTAGAAATAAACCTAATCAAAGAGGTAAAATATCTGTACTCTGAAAACTATAAAACACATACGAAAGAAATAGAAGATGACACACAGAAAAGGAAAAACATTCTATCTTCGTGGATTGGAAGAACTAATATTGTTAAAATGTCTATACTACCCAAAGCAACCTGCACATTTGATCCAATCCATATTGAGATACCAACAGCATTTTTGACAGAGACAGAAAAGTCAATTCTAAAATTTGTATGGAATAATAAAAGACCCCAAATAGCTAAAGCAACCTTGAAAAAGAAAAGCAAAGCTGGAGGCAACACAGTTCCAGACTTTAAGTTATGTTACAAAACTGTAGTGGTACAGACAGTATGGCACTAAAACAAAAACAGGCATATAGATCAGTGGAACAGACTAGAAAACCCAGAAATGAACTGACAACTATATAGTCAACTAATTTTTGACAAAGTAGGAAAGAATAACCAATGGAAAAAATCTCTTCAATAAATGGTGTTGGGGGAAAGTGAACAGCTGCATGCAAAGAATGAAACTTACACAACACAAAAATAAATTCAAATTGGACTAAAGACCTAAATGTGATACAGTAAACCATCAAAATCTTAGAGAAGGACACAAGCAGTAACTGTTTTGACATCAGCTGTAGCAACTTCTTACTAGATATGTCTCCTGAGGCAAGGAGACTATCAAGATAAAAACCTTCTGCACAGCAAAAGAAACAATCAGCAAAACTAAAAGGCAACCTAGGTAATGGAATAAGATATTTGTAAGTGGCCTCTCTAATAAAGGGCTAGTATCTAAAAATATAGAAATAACTTATAAAACTCAACATCCCAATAACAAATAATCCAGTTAAGAAATGGGCAGAAGACATGAATAGACATTTTTCCAAAGAAGACATACAGATGGCTAACAGACACAAGAAAAGATGCTCAACATCACTAATCTTCAGAGAAACACAAATCAAACTACAATGAGATATCACCTCACACTTGTCAGAATGTCTAAAATTGTCTAAAATTAACAACACAGGAAACAACAGGTGTTAGCAAAGATGTGGAGAAAGGGGAACCGTCTTCCATTGTGGGAGTGCAAACTGGAGCAGCCACTCTAGAAAACAGTATGGAGGTTCCTCAAAAACTGAAAAACAGAACTACCCTATGATCCAATAATTTCACTACTGAGTACTTACCCAAAGGATACAAAAATATTATCTGAAGGGATACATGCAACTCAATGTTTATGGCAACATTATCAACAATAGTGAAATTATGGAAAGAATCCAGATGCCCTGGGACTGAGGAATGAATAAAGAAGATTTGGTATATATTTATAATGGAATATTACTCAACCATAGAAATGAGTGAAATCTTGCCATTTATAAAGACATAGATGGAGCTATAGTGTATTACGCTAAGTGAAGTAAGTCAGTCAGAGAAAGACAAATGCCATAAGATTTCACTCATATGCTGAATTTAAGAAACAAAACAGATGAACATAGAGTGATAAAAAAGAGATACAAACCATAAAACAGACTCTTAACTACAGAGAACAAACTGAGGATTCCTGGAGGGGATGTAGGGAGGGGGATGTTTTAAATGTGTGTGGGTATTAAGGATGGTACTTGTGATGAGCACTGGGTATTATATGTACATGATGAATCACTAAATTCTACACCTGAAACTAATATTATTCTTTTTGTTAACTAACTGGAATTTAAACAAAAACTTGAAAAAAACGATTTGATTATTAATTCAACAAATATACTTTAGTTTCTTTTATAGACACTGTGATACAGTGACAGGCCCTGGAAATACACAAATGAAAAATGTGGTAAAATTCTTCTGCTCTCATGGAACTTACAGCTTATTGCTAAGGAAGGGATCAGTATGAGAAGTGAGCCTACAAAAAGCAGGGTCCAGATTTGATAGAATATGAATTGAGGGTGAGGGTTCTCATATCCTCTTAATCTTTCAAGTTTTTATCTTCCTGGCCCTTACCTAATTCCATATATAGAGAGACATTTTGTGTTTGTATATAAATAGATATTTATCTGTATAAATATACATACATATATGTGTGTATTGCTATATTTATATCTATATCTGTATATATAGATATGTATCTATATATATACACATATATGCATACATATATAGACATTTATACAGATATGACATATATATGTCATATATATATACATACAGACATATATATAGACATATATACAGATATATGACAGATATAGACATATACAGATATATCTGTATATGTATATCTGTATATATGTCTATATGTGTATATCTATATACATATATATGTATAGATATAATTACAGATATATGTATATAGATATATATCTAGATATCTTGATATATATAATATATATTATATATATATATGCACATTTAATTTTTCCTCCCAGTGTCCAAATTTAAAAGACAAACAAATTATCCTGGGAAGATGATAACATGACACTTTTGACACTAAATAATAAAGAGAAAATAAATTAAGATAAACTTTCTGAATCAGGAAGGTAAAGGAAGAGAAGCATGCCTTTAAATACAAGAAGAGGTGGTCTTTGATACTACATTAAAAAGACTTTTTTCCTACCTCAACAAAACTTAATCTCAAGTCAATATCTGCAATTAATAATGTATTAAATTTTAGTCTTACTATTGGTAATATAAGAATCAATTCCGAAAATATAACTAAAATATAAGGAATTCACAATTACGTAGAATAATGGAAAATATCTAACTTTTAATTAAACCCAAGTGCAACTAAATAATCAAACCTAAAAATACTTTGATAAAAAAAGGTCATAATTAATCACTGCTGCAATGACCACCATGTTTGAAACTAGATTGCAGCTCAACAGAGTATGTTGACATTTCAAAGATTTCATATAAAAACAAACATAGGATGAAAATTAAACTGCTGTATTTAAAACTGTTTTTGGCTTGGGCCTCTCTGACAGCAATTTTAGCTTTTAGAAGCAGCTCTTTGATACCAGTTTACATATCACTTCCATGGCATTGTTGAGACTAAATAAACATCCTGTCTGTTCAAAGATTACTTTAAATGATTTGAGAATAATTCTCAACATAATACTAGAAAACACTTAGAGGAGGCAGAGTTAATAATGGCAAAAGACTAGTTATCCATAAATATTCATCTTAATGTGCAACAAACATATTCTTTAGGAGAAAAAATACATTTAAAATTGGAGGAGATTGGAAAGAGAGAGAGAGAAAGAGAGAAAAACTCAATGGCTTTACAAAAAGGGTTTAGTTAAAAACAGATGAAAACATAGAAAGGGAAATTAGAGAATCAATTCCGTTTACTATAGCACCAAGAACCAAAAGGTTCTGTGGAATAAACCTAACCAAAGAGGTAAAGTATCTATAGCCGAAGAACTACAGAACACTCATGAAAGAAATCGAAGAAGACACTAAAAGATGGAAAAGCATTCCAAGCTCATGGATCAGAAGAATAAACATCGTTAAAATGTCTATGTTTCCCAGAGCAATCTATACTTTCAATGATATCCCAACCAAAATTCTGCCAGCATTTTTCAAAGTGCTGGAACAAACAATCCTAAAATTTGTATGGAACCAGAAAAGACACCGAATCACTAAGGAAATGTTGAAAAAGAAAAACAAAGCTGGGGGCATCGCGTTGCCTGATTCCAAGCTATATTACAAAGCTATGATCACCCAGACAGCATGGTACTGGCACAAAAATAGACACGTAGACCAGTGGAACAGAATAGAGACCCCAGAAATGGACCTTCAACTCTATGGTCAAATAACCTTCAACAAAGCAGGAAAAAATATCCAGTGGAAAAAAGACAGTCTCTTCAATAAATGGTGCTTTGAATATTGGACAGCTATGTATCAAAGAATGAAAATCAACCATTCTTTCACACCATACACAAAGATAAACTCGAAATGAGTCAAAGGCCTCAATGTGAGGCAGGAATCTATCAAAATCCTAGAGGAGAACATAGGCAGTAACCTCTTCGACATCGGCCACAGCGAATTCTTTCAAGACATGTCTCTAAAGGCAAAGGAAACAAAAGCAAAAATGATTTTCTAGGACTCCATCAAGATAAAAAGCTTCTCCACAGCCAAGGAAACAGTCAACAAAGCAAAGAGGCAACCCATGTAAAAGGGAGAAGATATTCCCAAATGACACTACAGACAAAGGGCTCATATCCAAGATCTACAAAGAACTTATCAAGTTCAATATCCAAAAAACAGATAATCATGTCAAAAAATTGGCAGAAGATATGAACAGACACTTCTCCAAAGAAGACTTACAAATGACCAACAGATACATGAAAAAATGTTCATCATCACTAGCTGTCGGGGAAACTCATATCAAAACCACATTGAGATGCCACCTTACACCAGTTAGAAAGGCCAAAATCAATAGGACAGAAAACAAGTGTTGGAGAGGATGTGGAGAAAGGGGAATCCTCTTTCACTGTTGGTGGGAATGCAAGTTGGTGCAGCCACTTTGGAAAACAGTGTGAAGATTCCTCAAAAAATTAAAAATAGAGACACCCCATGACCCTGCAATTGCACTACTGGGTATTTACTGCAAAGATACAGATGTAGTGAAAAGAAGGGCCATATGTACTCCAATGTTCATAGTAGCAATGTCCACAATTGCCAAAGTGTGGAAAGAGCCAAGATGCCCTTCAACAGATGCATGGTTAAAGAAGATGTGGTGCATATATAGAATGGAATATTACACAGCCATAAGAAAGGATGAATACACAACTTTTGTATCAACATGGAGGGGACTGAAGGAGATTATCCTGAATGAAATAAGTCAAGCAGATAAAGTCAATATAATATGGTTTCACTTACTTGTGGAACATAGGAATAAATGGAGGATTTTATGAGAAGGAAAGGAAAAATGAATTGGGGTAAATCAGAGAGGGAGATGAAGCATGAGAGACTGTGGACTCTGAGAAACAAACTGAGGGTTATGGAGGGGAGGAGGGAGAGGGTATGGATGAACCTGGTGGTGGGTATTAACGGGGGCACATATTGCATGGAGCACTGGGTTGCATGGAGCTATAGTAAATGGAATGGAGCATAAACAATGAATCTTGGATCACTGAAAAAATAAAGTTAAAAAATTAAAAAAATATATAAATCCAATCTGATCAAAAAAAACCTGATTCTTTATATGCAGCAACATGAACCATCTCTTCTTGCTTTCAGTAGCTTTGTTTCCTTTATGATCTTTTTTTAAAGGTTTTATTTATTTATTTGACACATAGAGAGAGATTACAAGTAGGCAGAGAGGCAAGCAGAGAGAGAGGAGAGAGGAGGAAGTAGGCTCCTTGCCGAGCAGAAAGCCCAATGCAGGCCTCAATCCCAGGACCCTGGGATCATGACCTGAGCCAAAGGGAGAGGCTTTAACCCACTGAGCCACCCAGGCGCCCTCCTTTATGATCTTAATAGATACTTAAGACAATGTTCCAGTAGGTAGTCCTAAATCGTAGAAATAGATGTCATGACATGAGGATGATTTTATTGGCACCTACTTATATATTGTAGATGTGCAAAAAGGAAATATGGTTTAAAAGCTCTAAAAACTGAAATCACTGCTATTTTATTAAAATTGTTTAACATTTAATTATAAAAAGATATAAATTGATAAGGGATCAGCTTCCTCAACCATCAATGAAAACTGGGATTTTTCCTTCCTGCTAAATTTTGGTTGACAATATTTTAATGAAACTTCATCCAGCTACTGAACAAAATTACTTCAACATTATTTTCAAGACTTATTATACCAAAGGGGTTCTTGTTTGGCTCTGTCTGTTGAATGTTGGCCTCTTGACTTCAGCCCAGGTCATGATCTCCCAGTCAGGAGTGAGTCCCACATTGGGCTCCGTGGTCAGTGGGGGGTCTTCTTCCCCTCTTCCTCTCCTTCTGCCCCTCCACCTGGCTCTCTCTATCTCTCTGAAATAAATAAATAAGTCTTTTAAGGAAGAATTGATGACTTATTATATCATAAACATACATCATGTGATCACTTAGTCCACATTCACATAATCTTACATAAATCTCTTGGGATGTTCTAACATTTTATTTACCACTATTCAGTTTGGAACAAGTTTATTTCACTTTGTTTTATATACACAATATATCACAATACTAAATCATATAATGATGAAATATTTTCTTGCTGACAAATACAATCAGAAAATAACCAAGTTTCACTGAAAGGGAAGTCTCATTATTAGTATTTTCAATGTCATAATAGTTGTCATTTAAATCTCTTTTGGGGGCACCTGGGTGGCTCAGTGAGTTAAAGCCTCTGCTTTCGGCTCAGGTCATGATCTCAGGGTCCTGGGATCAAGGCCCGCATCGGGCTCCCTGCTTCCCCCCCCTCTCTCTGCCTGCCTCTCTGCCTCCTTGTGATCTCTCTCCCTCTGTGAAATAAATAAATAAAATCTTTAAAAAAATAAAATAAATCTCTTTTGGGACAAAATAAATACAATTATTTACATTTTGAATAGTGCTTTACAACATGCAGAACCTGCTGTATCTAATATCTCATCTAGTCTTATTATCAATTATGTGAAGTAGACTGGAGATTATTACCAGCATTATATACAGAAACAAAGTGAAGTTCAGAGAAAATAGATAACTTTTCCCACAACACTTGATAATAATTGACAAAACTACTGAACAGGGCTCTGATTTTCTAACTCAAGGTTAATGCTTTTTTTTTCCCACTACACTGTATCATGGACTGGAATAAAATGCCTCATAAAGGTTATTTTCTTTTTCTAATATTTTAGTTCCATCAGTGAATTTTATTCTAAAAGTTCAGATGTAATGAGTGCTACCTTATATGTTCCATAATGTAGAAGAAATTGATTTCAGAAACTGTTTATGACAAGTTTTCAAATAATTCTGCATGGTAGAAAAGTTCAGAATACTGTTAGATATATTGCTCTCCATCCCAAATAAAACCATTTTCCTACTTCAAGGCAAAATATTGCTGCCATTATCCACTTACTATGTAATATATCAAGGCTGTTTTTTTTCTAAAAGTCTCAGGGAATACATAACTAAATGGAACCCTGAAATTGGAAGCTGAGACTGCAATTGTCTTATTCATAGCGTTGCCAGTTTTAGGAAATAAAAATTCAGGATACTCATTTAAATTTAAATTTCATATATAAATGGGGGATAATTTTTAACACATGTGTGCCCTAAATGGTACATGGGCCACACTTATACTAAAAAAATTTACTCATTTATCTGAAATTCAAATTTAACTAAGTGTCTATATTTTATCTAACAAACCTACTGAATTCCATTTCACATAGACTGGATCTAGAAAAATTATACTCTCTCATTTTATGTGTGTCTCCAGAAGCATGGCCTTCATGTGAGCCATCTTTCTAGTCCAGGCGTGTTACAGTTGGAGTTTCAGTAGTCACACTATTGGTTGTAGAAACCTCGTAGTCTCTAGCTATCAGGAAAGCTACAGGAAAGGAAGGGTGTACTAGAACAGGCACAGATTTAAATCTGTATAGAATTGAGGCTTATTTCCTATTTGAGTTTTTCCAAGTGATAGTTCTGTGAAATTGCAAAAGGAAATTGCAAAAGAAATTTAATTTCTCTGAATCTCAGTTGCTTCTTCTAAAAATGAGAATTAAAATTACCTATCTTATAGCTAATAAAATAGTATGATGATTATGCCTGACTATGATTATAAACTGCTTAGCCACATGTTTCTCACCAGTAGACACCCCAAATGTTAGCTGAAGAAAAACCAAAAGTTTCTTGTGAAAAGATACTTGATGTATCCATATATGTATCAGTAGATATTAACATGTATGTTAAGACTTATCATGTCTGTTTTATCAGTGACTAGAGTCCTAATGAAAATGAATTAGTCATTATTATAAATACCAGATAACTTAGAAATTACCCATTACAGAAATCAAAGTTATCAGTCTACCATATTACTTTGTCAAGTGGTTAGATTGTTTAAAAGTCTAAGGATATTGAGATGAAAGAATTTATATTTGAAATATATTTAACAAATATTCACATATATGTTTGTGAAATATACATATGAGACATATAAATTTATATATTTATTATAAATAAATATATAGATACATATATATTTATATCTTTGGAAACAAATGATAGTATGCATGTTTTATTGCTAATAACTCTCTTGGACAGGTCTTGCTCATCCACCTGTTTGGGAAACTCCTTGATTTTCAAATGTGCAGTCATTTGAAATCAGTCTATTTTTAAGAGATGAGTAGTTAGTAGACTCTAAAGAAAGAGATACAAATAATTTTCATAGTGAAAATAAATGAAGTGGGGGAAGAGCCTTGAGATCTAGACGACAATCAGCAAAAAAGTAGGCTGGGGAAAAAAAAATAGAGATCATGTTTTCAGATGTTATCGCTGTCAACCTGAACAGATTCACAGCTGGAACAACTCCTGGTGGGGCAATGAGGTGGAAATTATGTGAGGGTTTTGCAAGTTCACTTGGGTGAATAAAAATCTTTTCATTGAAAGAAAGAATGACAAAACCTAAAGCCAACATACTGATCAATTATCTTTTGCAGACCTCTAGAATATCCTGCCCCTCTTGTTTCATCCTGTTTTGAAGGATGGCTGAAGATGGTCAGGGAAAAAATAGGTGTCACCCAATTTCCCCTCTAGTTACCCTGCCACATCTCTCTTTTCCTCTATAGAAAAAAAATAAAAACTGAAAGTGTTGTTCATTTATACTCCTCACTAATTTCTCTTGAGTCCATTCCAGTTGGATTAGCTGTCCACAGAAACCGATCCTCTCATAATTGCTAATGACCTCATATACAATGGTCATTTCTCTGTCCTCATCTTATTTGACTTTGCACAGCATTTTCAGAGTTTATCACTTTCTCCTCCTTAAGATACTTTGCCACTTTACTTCTAGATTACTACACTCACCCAGTTTTCTTCCTATTTTCTGTGATTGTTCCTTCTTTTCTAGTTTTTAAAATCTTAGTCTAAGAACAAGGTGTTGCCCTAGAGCTTAGTCTACTTTCCTATCTATACTTACATATTTGGTGATCACATATAGTCTTAACACTTTAATTACAGTATACATCCTGATGACTCAAAAGTTTATTCCTGGCTAAGACCTCTCTTCTGAACCCCAGACACCCGTACTCAATTATTTATTGGACATATTTACTTCTTATCTAATAGCCACTGAGGCTTAACACATTCAAAACAAGTTCACAATATTTTCTTCCAGAGAATTTTTGTTCCCGAAGTCTTTGCATATGAGTTAATTTCAGTTACATTTGTGAAAAGCTTTTGTTTTTCTTTTCAGTATATATTTTATTATTATTATTATTATTATTATTATTATTATTATTATTATTTGCCCCAGGGGTACAGGTCTGTGAATTATCAGGCTTATACCTTTCACACCACTCACCATAGCACAATCCGTCCCCAGTGTCCATAACACAGCCACCTTATCCCTACCCTCAGACCCCTCACTAACCCTCAGTTTGTTTCTTGAGATTAAGAGTCTCTTATGGTTTGTCTCCTTCCTGATCCCAACTTGTTTCATTATTTTCATTATTTCGCTTAGCATAATACCTTCTAATCCCATCCACGTCATTACAAACAGCAAGATTTTGTTTCTTTTGATGGCTGCATAGTATTCCATTGTGTGTGTGTGTGTGTGTGTGTGTGTGTGTGTGTGTGTGTATCTCACATCTTCCATATCCATTCATCTGTTGATGAACATCTAGGTTCTAGGTTCTTTCTATAGTTTGGCTATTGTGGACATGGCTGCTATAAACATTTGGGCGCACATGCCCCTGAGGATCACTGCATTTGTATCTTTAGGGTAAATACCCAGTAGTGTGATTGCTGGGTCATAGAATAGCTCTATTTTCAACTTTTTGAGGAACCTCAATACTGCTTTCCAGAGTGGCTTCCCCAGCTTGCATTCCCACCAACAGTGTAGGAGGGTTCCCCTTACTCCACATCCTCACCAACATTTGTCATTTCCTGACTTGTTAATTTTAGCCATTCTGACTGGTGTGAGGTGGTATCTCACTGTGGTTGTGACTTGTATTTCCCTGATGCCAAGTGATGTTGAGCACTTTCTCACGTGTTTGTTGGCCTTTTGGATGTCTTCTCTGGAGAAATGTCTATTCAAGTCTTCTGCCCATTTCTTCACTGGGTTATTTGTTCTATAGGTTTTGAGTTTGAGAAGTTCTTTGTAGATTTTGTATATAAGCCCTTTATGTGATAGGTCATTGGCAAATATCTTCTCCCATTCTCTCAGTTGTCTTTTGGTTTTGTTGACTGTTTCCTTTGCTGTGCAAAAGCTTTTAATCTTGATGAAGTCCCAATAGTTCAATTTTGCCCTTGCTTCCCTTGCCTTTGGTGATATTCCTAGGAAGAATTTGCTGTGGCTGAGGTCGAAGAGGTTGCTACCTATATTCTCCTCAAGGATTTTGATGGATTCCTGCCTCTCACGGAGGTCTTTAATCTATTTTGAGTCTATTTTTATGTGTGGTGTAAGGAAATTGTCCAGTTTCATTCTTCTGCATGTGACTGTCCAATATTCCTGACACAATTTGTTAAAGAGATTGTCTTTTTTCCATTGGAAATTCTTTCCTGCTTTGTCGAAGATCAGTTGACCAGAGTTGAGGGTCCATTTCTGGGCTCTCTATTCAGTTCCATTGATCTACGTGTCTGTCTTTGTGCCAGTACAATACTGTATTGATGATTACAGCTTTGTAATAGAGCTTGAAGTCTGAAATTGTGATGTCCCCAACTTTGGTTATCTTTTTCAACAATCCTCTGGGTATTCGGGGTCTTGTCCAGTTCCATATAAATTTTAGGATTATTTGTTCCACTTCTTTGAAATAAATTGCTGGTATTTTGATGGGATTGCATTAAATGTGTAGATTGCTCTAGGTAGCATAAACATTTTCACAATATTTGTTCTTCCAATCCATGAGCATGGAATGTTTTTCCACTTCTTTGTGTCTTCCTCAGTTTCTTTCATGAGTACTTTAAAGTTTTCTGAGTACAGATTATTTGCTTCTTTGGTTAGGCTTATTCCTAGGAATCTTATGGATTTGGGTGCAGTTGTAAATGGGATTGACTACTTAATTTCACTTTCTTCTGTTTTATTCTTGGTGTATAGAAATGCAACTGATTTCTTTGCATTGATTGTATATCCTGGCAAGTTACTGAACTCCTGTATGAGTTCTAGCAGTTTGGGAGAGAAGTATTTTGGGTTTTCTACATAAAGTGTCATATCATCTGCAAAGAGTGAGAGTTTGACTTCTTCTTTGCTGATTTAAATGCCTTTTATTTATTTTTTGTTGTCTGATTGCTGAGGCTAGAACTTCTAGTGCTATGTTGAAAAACAGTGATAGAGGACAGCCCTGCCATGTTCCTGACCTTAGGGGAAAGCTCTCAGTTTTTTTCCCATTGAAAATGATATTCGCTGTGGGTTTTTCATAGATGGCTTTGATGATCTTGAGGCATCTACCCTCTATGCCTACACTGTGAAGAGTTTTGATCAGGATGCTGTAGTCTCTCAAATGCTTTTTCAGCATCTATTGAGAGGATAATATGGTTCTTGTTTTTTTCTTTTATTAATATATTGTATCACATTGATTGATTTGCAGATGTTGAACCAAACTTGCAGTCCAGGAAAAAATCCTACTTGGTCGTGGTGAATAATCCTTTTAATGTCCTGTTGGATCCTATTGGCTACTATTTGGGTGAGGGTTTAGCATCTGTGTTCATCAAGGATATTAGTTTTTAATTCTCCATTTTGATGGGGTCTTTGGTTTTGAGATAAAGATAATGCTTGCCTAATAAAATGAGTTTGGAAGTTTTCCTTCCATTTATATATATATATTTTGGAACAGTTTCAGGAGAATAGATATTAATTCTTCCAAATAAATGCTGTGTAGAATCCCCTGGGAAGCCGTCTGCCCCTGGGCTCTTGATTGTTGGAAGATTTTTGATGACTGCTTCAATCTCCTTATTGGTTATGGGTCTATTCGGGTTTTAAATTTCTTCCTGGGGCACCTGGGTGGCTCAGTGGGTTAAAGCCTCTGCTTTCGGCTCAGGTCATGATCTCAGAGTCCTGGGATCAAGGCCCGCATCGGGCTCCCTGCTCAGCAAGGAGCCTGCTTCCCCCTCTCTCTCTCTGCCTGTCTCTCTGCCTCCTTGTGGTCTCCCTCCCTCTGTGAAATAAATAAATAAATAAAATCTTTTAAAAAAATTTAAAAATAAATAAATAAATAAATTTCTTCCTGGTTCAGTTTTGGTAATTTATATGTCTCCAGCAATGCATCCAGTTCTTCCAGATTGTCAGACTTGCTGGTGTAGAATGGCTCATAATATGTTCTTATAATTATTCTTATGTATAATATGTTCTTATAATTGTTTACATTTCTCTGGTGTTGGTTGTCATCTCTCCTCTTTCATACATAATTTTATTAATTTGAGTCCTTTCTCTTTTCTTTTGAATAAGTCTGGCCAGGAGTTTATCAATCTTATTAGTTCTTTCAAAGAACCAGCTCCTAGTTTCGTTTGATTAGTTCTACTGCTCTTTTGGTTTCTACTTCAATGATTTCTGCTCTAATCTTTATTATTTCTCTTCTCCTGCTGGGTTTAGGCTTTCTTTGCTGTTCTTTCTCCACCTCCTTCTGGTGTAGGGTTAGGTTGTGTATTTGAGACCTTTCTTGTTTCTTGAGAAAGGCTTGTATTGCTATATAATTTCTTCTCAGGCCTTCTTTTTCTGTGTCCCAAAGATTTTGAACAGTTGTGTTTTCATTTTCATTTGTTTCCATGATTTTTTTTTATTCTTCTTTAGTTTCTCAGTTGACCCATTCATTCTCCAGTAGGATGTTCTTTAGCCTCCATGTATTTGAGTTCTTTCCAACTTTCCTCTTCTGATTGAGTTCTAGTTTCCAAGCATTATGGCCTGAAAATATGCAGGGGATGATTCCAATCTCTTGGTACCAGTTGAGACCTGATGTGTGACCCAGGATGTGATCTATTCTGGAAAATGTTCCATGTGCACTGGAGAAGAATGTGTATTCTGGTGTTCTTGGATGGAATTTTCTGAGTATTTCTGTGATGTCCAACTGGCCCAGTGTATCATTTAAAGCCTTTATTTCCTTGGTGATCTTTTGCTTAAATGATATGTCCATTTCAGTGAGGGGGTGTTAAAGTCCCCTACTATTATTGTATTATTGTCAATGTGTTTCTTTGATTTTGTTATTAATTGGTTTATATAATTGGATGCTCCCATGTTAGGGGCATAGATATTTACAATTGTTAGATCTTCTTGTTGGACAGACACTTTGAGTATGATATAATGTCCTTCCTCAACTCTTATTATAGTCTTTGGCTTAAAATCTAATTTATCTGATATAAGGATTGCCACCCTAGCTTTCTGTTGATGTCCATTAGCATGGTAAATTGTTTTCCACCCCCTCACTTTAAATCTGGAGGTGTCTTTGGGTGTCACATGAGTTTCTTGTAGACAACATATCAATGAGTCTTATTTTTTTATTCATTCTGATACTGTGTGTCTTTTGATTGGGGCATTTAGCCCTTTTGCTTTCAGGGTAACTACTGAAATATGTGAATTTAATGACATAGTATTGCCTGTAAGGTGACTGTTACTGTATATTGACTCTGTTCCTTTCTGGTCTGTTACTTTTAGGTTCTCTCTTTGCTTAGAGGACCCCTTTCAATATTTCCTGTAGGAATGGCTTGGTGTTTGAAAGTTCCTTTAGTTTTTGTTTGTCCCGGAGGCTTTTTATCTCTCCTTCTATTTTCAAATGAGAGCCTAGCTGGATATAGTATTCTTGGTTGCATATTTTTCTCATTTAGTGCTCTAAATATGTCATTCCAGTTCTTTTTGGTCTGCCAGGTCTCTGTGAATAGGTTTTCTGTCAGTCTAATATTTCTACCATTGTATATTACAGAACTTTTGTGCTGAGCTGCTTTCAGGATTTTCTCTTTGTCACTAAGACTTGTAAGTTTTACTATTAGATGACTGGGTGTGGACCTATTTTCATTGATTTTGAGGGGGGTTCTCTGTGCCTCCTGGATTTTGATGCTTGTTCCCTTTGCCAAGTTAGAGAAATTCTCTACCATAATTTGCTCCAATATACCTCCTAACCCCCTCTCTCTTTCTTCTTCTTCTGGGATCCCAGTTATTCTAATATTGTTTCATCTTATGGTATCACTTATCTCTCAAATTCTCCCCTGACGGTCCAGTAGTTGTTTGTCTCTCTTTTCCTCAGCTTTTTTATTCTCTATCATTTGGTATTCTGTATCACTAATTCTCTCTTCAGCCTCATTTATCCTAGAAGTAAGAGCCTCCATTTCTGATTGCACCTCATTAATAGTTTTTTGATTTCAACTTTGTTAGATTTTAGTTCTTTTATTTCTCCAGAAAGGGTTTTTATTTCTCTAGAGAGGGATTCTCTAATATCTTCCATGCTTTCTTTAAGCCAAGCTAGCCCCTTGATAATCATCACTCTGAACTCTAGTTCTGACGTATTACTAATGTCCACATTGATTACCTCCCTAGCTGTTGTTACTGCCTCTTTTTTTTTTTTTGGTGCTTTTTTCCACCTTGTCATTTTATCCATATAAGAAAAGATGAATGAGAGAACAAAATAGTAAAGGGTAGCAACGACCCCAGAAAAATATACACTAACCACATCAGAAGAGACCTGAAACTAGGGGGAGAAGAAAGAGGGGAAAAAAAAGAAGAAAAAAAATCTGTATCTATATCTGCATCTATATCTATCTCTTATCTCTATATCTATTTCTGTATCTGTATCTCTGTATATGTATCTCTATCTGTATCTATATCTATATCTGTATCTATATCTATATCATCTATTAGACTCATGAATTGAACAGAGTCACACACTTGGTTTTGGGTGTATTTTGGTCTGTTAGGAGAAACTACCTCCCACAATTTTAAAGAAAGAAAAACTTATACATATACACGAATAATGGTAAAAACAATGAAGGGATGGAACATAATTGTAAAGCTCAAAATTAAAAAAAAAGTTTCTAAGAAAGGAATTGATAAGTAATTGGTTGAAAAAAGAAAAAAAAGAGGAGGAAAGGGTGTGATCAGCCTGGAGACTAGAACTGAACCATGCGCTAGAATTAGGGTGTATTTTGATCTGTTAGAAGAGATTGTATCCCAAAATTTTAAAGAAAAATAAAACCCTATATGTATCCAAAAATAAGGTTAAATACAATGAAGGGATAAAATATGACTATAATGATGAACATTAAAAAGTTTTGTTTAAGAAATGATATTGATAATATAAAAATAGTTAAAAAACATTAAAATATGAAAGAGGAAAAAATTTAAATGAGTAAAAAAAATAAAATTCAAAAAATTTAACTTTGAAAGACTAAAGTATCATGGGGAAAAAAGCATGAATTCTATGTGTTGCTTTCCCCTAGCTCTGGAGTTCCACAATTCTCAGTGATTGGTGAAATTGGTCTTGACTGGATGTTCTTGCTGATCTTCTGGGGAAGTTGCCTCTTTCTGTAATTCTCAAGTGTCTTTGCCCAAGGCAGAATTGTACCAGCCTTACCAGGGGCCAGGCTAAGTAATCCACTCGGCTCGCTCTCAGGAGATTTTGTTACCTGAATGTTTTCCGTACAGCTTTGGACGACGGGAATGAAAATGGCAGCCTCCCAATCTCTGACCCAGAGGAGCAGAGACCTCAGGACCCCACTCCTCAGTTCCTCCTCCAAGAAAAGCAGTCAGTCCCTCCCATCTCCCTGGTCTCCGGCTGAACTCTGACCTCACCCAGCCTATGACCATGCATTTCTATCTCTGGGACACAGCCCCGTTTGGAATCTCCAAACCCAACAGATGCCTGCAGCACACTCCCATGCCACTCCTACCAGAGGAGGGAGGAGGGGGTCTCTCCATATCTGCCACCCATGGGGTCCCTGCTAAAAGAGAAGCAGCTAGACTTTGCCTTGGACCATGGCCTAAGGTAACACCAACCTGAGAGACCCCTCATTGGCTCACTCCACTCCATCTCTGCAGCCGGCCTCCCCTCTCCAATACCTGGGAGCTCTGTCACGCTCAGACAACCCTGGTCTTTTTGTGTCCCTTCAGGTCCTGAGACCACACTTTCTCCATGAGAGCTTCATCATCCCACTTAGCCTCTGAGACCACACTTTCTCCATGAGAGCTTCACCCTCCCACTTAGCCTCTGGAGCGATGGCCCCTCCCCCTGGAATCTATCTTCCCGTGGCTTCAGATTCACTTCTCCACAAGTCCTACCTTCCAGAAAGTGGTCAATTTTCTGTTCCTAGAATTGCTGCTCTTCTTCTCTTCGATTTCCTATTGAATTTGTAGGTGTTCAGAATGGTTTAAGTATCTGGCTGATCTCCTGGGACCTGATGATAATCGGTCTCCTACTCCTCCGCTATCTTGCTCCTCCTCCCTACTTTGTGAAAACTCTTAACTTCACCCATGATTATCCACATTCTCACATACCTCAATTCTGTTCCATCAGCAAATCTGGTAGGCACTAA
This sequence comes from Ailurus styani, assembly GCA_002007465.1. Taxonomy (NCBI): domain Eukaryota; kingdom Metazoa; phylum Chordata; class Mammalia; order Carnivora; family Ailuridae; genus Ailurus; species Ailurus styani. The sequence continues at coordinate 45,135 of LNAC01001252.1, forward strand.
AACAAAAGCATTTGCAGAATTTGGCATTTCCACTACTTCACTGCCAGTACCTTGGTCCAAGTCACTATAATATCTTTTCTGAATTAATAAAGTAACATTTTTAATTGAACACCTTGCTTTCATTCTTAATCCCATGTAGACTTTTCTCCGCACAACACAAAGTGTGATCTTCTGAAAACCTAGTCATATAATGTCACTTCTCCTCTCAAAAGCCCTGAATCAAATAATACATTATATGTTAATTTAAAAAGAAGTTTTAAAAAAAGCCTCCAATGGCTTTCCATTGTAAGTCAAAGTTCTTAGAAATTACGCTAACTGTCCTTCCTTTCCTCTGATATTATATCTTATTATTTTTCCCTAGTTTGCTCTAAAGTGCACCTCCCTGTTGTTCTTTGAATATATTTGTTATGTTCTTAACTCAAGTGCCTTTATATTTATAATTACTTCTATCTGGGATGCTCTTCCAGACAGCTGCATGGTTCATTCCCTCACTCAATGCACATATATGTCTCTGGGTCAGTGAGGCTTTAGTTTTCCATCACATCAAACATGAAAAAATCTACCCTACTATTCTATTTTTTAATTTTATTTATTATCGCTTCTCGGCCTTTTGGCTAAGATCAAGTGTAATTTTATTTATTTATTCATTATTAGTATTATTATTTGCCCCAGATGTACAGGTCTGTGAATTCTTATTCTTTCCCTTCATTTTTTTTCTCATTCTATATGATACTCTAACACATTATACCTTATTTATTCATCCTTTTTAGTGTAGGTTTTTCCAAGCAGAATGTAAGTTCCACACATACAGAGACTTTCCTCTGCACTTCTTTATTTTTCTATTGTTTTCCTGAGTCTGAAACAATGCCTGAGACACAGTAGGCTCTAACTTGTTGAATAAACTAATGTATATATTATTTTATTACCTTTTATTTCCTTCCCTCTACTCTATTTCATTTTATTGAATGCTATTGATAGTGTTTTAAAACTTGTGGATGTATGTTTTAGGCTTATTAATTTTCTCTTTTGTCCCAATAGACTGCATTCAAGGACAATTGCCTGTTTCAAGCTTCTGGTTCACTGATGCACTGACTTGCTCTTGCTCTCCTATTTAGCAAGTTCCTTGATTTAAAAAAAATTGATAATAATTTTCAAACCTTAAATCTGTATTTTTGAAGTGACTTCATCTTATCTTGTTCCAGAAATTACAGATCCATAGAAACTTTGTCTTAGAAGTTCTACCTCTGATTACAGAATACTTCAAATACAGACTATTTTAAACTAAACTCTGACATTAATTGATATTGAAGAATGTGTCATCTTTTAAGAATAACGCACTTACTCTAAGTGAAGCTGAGGACTCAGGGGTCAAGACATTGAAATACCACCTTTGCATAAAAGGATTCAAGGCTCGATTTAACTTTCCTCAAACACAAAGAGAAAGTATTTCAGACAGAAGAAGTTTTCAGTTGGTATTATTTTCTCTAAAAAGGAATAGGAAATAAAAGAAATTTGTGTCTTTAAAAACTCTGGACCATGGTGCTATCATGGGGTTTAGATGAACCTGCGGTCAGAAATGAAAAGGATTGGGGTCAGGCAATGGTTTCTTCCATTCAAAGAATTCTAATCTTCAAATTATAAGGTTCTAGAAAGAAAAGTTAGTACCATTATAAAAGCTGGAAGGAAATGAAAAGCATGACATTATGACAGCATAGGTCAAAAAAAGATAAAGACTCACAACTTTAAACAAAATTTCAAAACCAGAAAGAGCAAATTTGGTTTTCAAATCTAGAACTAATCTGACAATTGACATCAATAGGAAGCAAGAAATATTTCTTTCTACCAGTAGGATATTTTATTAGATTCCTATAAAATAAGTTCACTTATCCTTTAAATATAGTATGATTTAGTTACCAAAACTTTTACCTTGATATTTTTTCTTTCTTAGGTGGCCTCAAAGAGGAGACTGGAGTTAGTATTAACTTTAAATATTAGATATGTATGTTCCAATTTTTTTTTAATTTTCTATTTTCCTAACTGGGATAATTATCACTCATTTTATTATCATTGATAAATCATAAGAAATCATAATAAACACATGTAGAAGTTGAGGTGCACTTAATATTAGTATATGCAAGATTGAAATTATCCATGAAAGTTTGTATAATTAGGTCACTCTACCTTAATCTAAATTATCCACAACTGATATTGGCCATAGTTGTATTCAAGAAATAATTATAATTTAATAACACTGATTAAATGACTGTATTCAGTGGATTTTTTCACTTTCTTTTGTTTTCCTTTCTTCTTTACATGGCATGGACCCAAACTATGACTTTCTATAAGTCATGATAACTGTCTCTGCTTTATAAAGAACATTACAAATATAGATTGGAAAAATTTTATGAAATAACTCATTCAACAAAAAGCATTTCCCTACATGAAGGGAATTCCAACTGACCCACTCTAAGCGTTTCATAAAACAGAATGTGCTACCCATAATCACTTTGGCCATGAAATATCAATGGTGTACGATATAACCCTGGAAAGTTGGTTTTTAATTTTCACATCAAACTGTTAGCTTTGAAAAGAGTAAGCAGATGCCAGAGAACAAGCAGCGCAGGGAAAGGAGAAAAAAATAAACATTCTCATCTTATTCTTTTGTAAATTGTAAACCGTATTTTATTACATAAATAACTGTCATGAACTATAACAAATAATACTAAAATTTGTATGGAACCTCAAACGACCCCAAATAGTCAAAGCAGTCTGAGAAAGGAGAACAAATCAGGAAGTATGACAATTCCAGATTTTAAGATACACAACAAAGCTGTAGTAATCAAGAGTATAGGTTCATTCTCTTTTATTTTTTTGATAAGTCTGACCAGAAGTTAATATACTTTATTAATTTTTTCAAATAACCAACTCTTGGTTTCATTGATCTGTTCTATTGTGTTTTAAGTTTCTATACCATTTACTTCTGCTCTATCCTTATTATTTCCTTCCTTCTGATGGGTTTGTATTTTGTTTGTTGTTCTTTTTCTAGACCTTTTAGATGTAAGGTTAGGTTGTTTGTTTGAGAGTATTCTTGCTTCTTTAGGTAGAAATATATTGCTATATACTTCCCTATTAGGACTGCATGCATTTGTTACATCTCAAAGATTGTGGGTCATTGTATTTTCATTTTCACTTTCCATGTATTTTTTTTCTTTCATGATTTAAAAAAATTATTATTATTATTATTATTATTATTATTATTATTCCCAGGGGTACAGGTCTGTGAACTATCAGGCTTATAGCTTTCACAGCATTCATCATAGCACAAACCCTTCCCAATGTCCATAACCCATCCACCCTATCCCTACCCTCCCACCCCCCAGTAACCCTCAGTTTGTTTTTGAGATTAGGAGTCTCTTATGGTTTGTCTCATTCCCCATCCATGTATTTTTTAAATGTCTCCTTTGATTTCCTGGCCAACTCATTCATTGCTTAGTAGGATGTTGTTTAACCTTCATATATTTGCTTGTGGTTTTTCCAGAGTTTTTCTTGTGATTGACTTCCAGTTTCATGATGCTGTGGTCAGAAAAGGTGCATGGTATTTCAATCTTTTTGTATTTGTTGAGGCCAGTTTTGTGATCTGTATGTGATGTATTCCAAAAAATGTTCCAAATGCGTTTGAATATAGTGCATATTCTGCAGTTCTAGAATGTTAATAATATATCTGTTAAGTCCATCTGGTCTAGTGTGTCACTTATGCAGAAGAATCTGCAGTCAAGAATACTCTATCTAGTGAGGGTATCATTCAGAATAGGACAGAAAAAGAATTTTCCAGAAAAACAAAAACAAAAGGTGTTTGTGACCACTAAACCAGTCCTGCCAGAAATACAAAAGAGAACCTTATGAGTGTAAGGAAGAGAACAAAAGTGAATCTAGTGTATGGCTTTGTTCAAGCCTCCCATCTGATCATACTCTCCCCCCCCCTTTTTTTTAATTTCTTTCTTTTTTGAACCAACTTCCTATCAATTATTTTTTTAAAATCTTTTAAAATTTTCATCTTTACAATCATATTCCAGCCCTTCATCATATATATATATATATATATAT